>JAJHUR010111660.1:0-12122 GCA_027495735.1 Lutjanus campechanus | reverse complement strand
TTTTTTTTAAAGCACTGAGTTTGGACACTCAGCCCTGCTGTTTAATGTCATATGATTCAAATGGATGGCACCCAGTCTGCTCTCCCACTGAAGGTGAGAGGTGGCGGCAGCAGACGACAGTAAGACGAGATGATTAGAGCCACTGAGGGAGGAGGAGAGGAGGGATTAGCAGAATAAAAGCAATAATAGAACAGATGGCTCTTGTCTCAGGCTCATGCACGGCGCGCTTCGTTCTCCTCTCATCTCGTCCTGCGATGAAATTTACTTCTCTGTCGTTTTCGACCCGTTTTTATTTTTTTCTGCTGCATCTCCGACTTGTTGCGTCTCTGTTTCGCTGCACAATGCCCACCACCACCACCACCACCACCTCTCCACCCCCACGCCTGAATGAGGAAGCATGTGTGTGTTGTATATGTCTGTGTTCTATGTGTGTGTGTGTGTGTTTGTGTGTGTGTGTGAGAGAGAGAGAGAGAGAGAGAGAGAGAGAGAGAGAGAGAGAGAGTGGAGAACATGTGGGTGCATCCAACTGCACCGTCGAGAGAGAGAGTGGCCATGTGCGTGTCTTTCTCTGTGGGGGTGTGAAATAACATCCATCGCTGTGTTTTGTGTTGTGTTTCTCATCGGGCCACAAAAATACACACACTGTACTGAGCTGCGTGCCCACACACACACACACACACACACACACACACACACCTGTAATCAGATGTACATGTACAGATTTCATATAAATACAGTTTGTATTCATCTGAGCAGAGCGAGCGGTTTGTTTCAGTGCGTGAAAATCACACCTCTCTCTCTCTCAGTGAGGTGGAGGAGTGAGTGTGTTTTTAAAGCCTCAATCTGGGAGTAAATTAGTAAATCAATGCAGGGCTGATCTAAATATAGAACAGAATCGAGTAGAATGTACACTTTGTTGTGTTGTGATTATAATTTACGAGTTGTGAACGCTCAAACGGCGAATACTATAAAGGGCCGAAACTGCCAAAGTCAAAAAATAAACAGATAAACGACTTAATAAACAAAATAATATGTCATTACATGCACCAAAACCATTATTAAAAATAAATGTAGGCTTTCATTACCTTTGTATTTGTTCCCTTTTCATTTATTCACTTTGCCATTTAATTTTCCGTTTATTTATTTGTTTGTTTGTTGTTTGTTTGTTTGTTTTTCCCTTTGAATTCTCCCCCAAACTTTCTTATTATCTTTTTATGTGTCTCTACACATTTGTGCTAAATTATGCAAAAACTATGGAGGACCTAAACTGCCAAAATAAAATAAAATAATAAGTAGATGTCCTAATAAATAGATGACATAATAAATACATGAATATGTCATTAAATAATCAAAATATTACAAATATTTTAGGACAGAAACTGAGAAAATAACAATAGTAATATAAAAATAGATGATCTAATAAATCAATACACCATTAAATACAGCCAAAAAATACTACAAATAAATATAGGCATTAATTATTATATAAATTATGACATAAATTGACATTTTTAACTTGCGTTCATTCATCTTTTTCATTTAATTATCCATTTTATGACTTACTTTTTCAAACTGTTTTCAAATTAATTATTTGTATGTGTATATATTCATGTATGAAATATTTTCCTTCACATTACCCCCCTATTTATTTCCCTGAACTTTCTGTATTTACTTTTTTATATTTCTTTCTGGATTTCTGCTTCATTATGCTATTGATTATGGCGGCCCAAAACTGAAAAAACAAAACAAATAATAAAAATAATAAATAGATAGCATAGAAAATAACAAATAAATGAACACAACTAAATGTACCAAAAAATAAAACTACAAATAAATGTAGGCATTAATTCTGACATTAATTGCTGTCTGCTTTGATTTGCTTCTGTATTTATTTACTTTCCCATTTAATTTTACATTTTATTTCTAAACATATTGTTAATTAATTAATTTATTTTCTTTTCATTTCTCCGTTTATTTCCATTACGTTCTGCATTTTCTTTCTACATTTCTTTATGCATTTCTACTCATTATGCAAATATGTATGGAAGACCGAAACGCCAAACTAAAAAAAATAAATAAATAGATGACCTAATAAATAAAGTAATATACCATTAAATGCACCAATAACAATATTAAAAATAAATGTTTAATCTATAAAATGCGATATGCACTGGTATTTAATTTTGATGTTGCATCGCATTCCGCCTTATTTATTTCCTTCAACTTTCTGTATTTTTCTTTTTAATTTTTTTTATGCAACTTTATGCAAATGAGGCGGGTGTCATTCAAAGTGTGTCACGGGGTCAACTTCTCGCCAATCGATAAATACAGAATCAATTTATGACACATTTTATAAATTATTTATTCATTTTTAATATTATTTTGGTGCAGCTGAGGTCACAATAATTAATTAATATCTTTATTTATTTTTGATTTCGGCACTTCCGGTCCTCTGTAACAAACGACGTGCACAAGGACAAACAAAAGCATCATTTACAGCCTCAGAATGGACTCAGATCTGCGGCGTGTGCGTCTCAGGGTGCTGTGATCTCCGTCAATGAGTGCGCGAGCGAAGAAACAACGTCCTCCGTGTGATGAAATATGCATCAGCCGAGCCAGCGGGGTGTGAAAGCGGTGGCAAAAAGTGACACTGTGCTCTGCTTTTCCAAAGCAGAGCTCCACCGCAGACAGAATTTTACTCTATTTCTCTGATCTCGGCCGGCTGAAATATTAAAAATGAACAACTCTCCTCTGCCAAAACCAGGAACATGAAAAAAACAAAACAAAAAACACAAAAAACAAAAACCAGACTGCTGTGGGCTGAATCTCTTAATCTGTAATTCATTGTTGTTTGGAGGTGGATTCTCTCTGTGCTCGGTGGTGTTTACGTGTCTAAAAATGACATCTTTTCTATCCCCGCGTGGCCTCCTGAGCGGTGGCAGTGTTTAAATAGCTGTCTATATGTCAGTGGAGATGTTTGAACTGGATTTGCCTGCCTCTCTGTGGATCTCCTCCTCGATCTGCTCCTCTGACCACTTTTATTCAGCTGCTTCGGGAGCGCTGCTGCAGCTATTTTTGGAGAGGTAGTGGGAGGCTGTGGTCACACCTTTGTACAGGATGCAGGTAAAGAGCCATTTAAACGGCGTTCTCTCGCTCTTAGTCAGTGTCTCTTTCTCTTTTTTTTTTCTTGCGTTTCATGTTCCCACGTACATGTAGAACACACACACACACACATGCATACATGCTGTTTCCTATGTACAGTATATCCATCTGTTACAGCGTGAGAGTGTGTGTGTTCGCTGCTGAGAGAACACAGGGAGGAAAGAGCAATGCGGTAGCTATGGAGTCGTATCCATGGTGCCGTCACTATGGCAACAAAGCTTGGAAAGCTAGTGACTTAATTGGCATCTCTGAGGCACTCTGGAGCTGTGATCCAGAATAGCAACCCTTGACACACTAATGTTTCCTTCACATGCCAGACAACACGCACGTCATTAATGTGGACGCTAACCGCTTAATCAATATCCCTTATTGTTTCCTGCCCATCAGGACAATGAGAGAGAGTGTGTGTGTGTGTGTGTGTGTGTGTGTGTGTGTGTGTGTGAGTCACACAGGAGGAGAAAATGAAAAGAAAATAGAGTTTAAACAGATAGTTCAGATTAATTGAAGCGGGGCTGTATGAGGCACACTCTTAGAAATAAGGGTTCCGAAAAGGGTTCTTCCTGAAGGGCTGAGGTTCTACCCAGAACCACTTGTTTCTGAAGAACCCTTTTTTTGAAGAAAGGCTTCATTTAGTGTGCTTTGTAAGACAAAGAATCTTTTTCGTCCAAAGAGTCCTTTTTGGAAGAAAGAGTTCCTCAAGGATTGTTGAAATTGTTGAACTCTTTTGTCAAGGGTTCTTTGTACCATAATATATATAAAAGGGTTATCAGTAGAACCTCCTGAGTGGGTTCTAGATAAAACCCTTGGAATATGAAACTGTTCTCAGTAGAACCCCCTAGGTATGTTCTATTTAAAATCCTTGGAATATAAAAGGTCTCTTGGCAGAATCCCCTTGTTGGGTTCTACATGCAGATAAAGCCCTTAGAATATAAAAGGGTTCTCAGTAGAACCCCCTGAGTGGATTCTAGATGACACAATTGGAATATTAAAGGTTCCTGGAAGAACCTCCTAGATTGGTTCTTGTTAGCACCCTTAGAAGGAAGGAAAGATTCTTTCCTTCCTCCTAAGGATGCTAACCTTTCACAGATGGTTCTTGGTATGAGCCTTTATGTTGGGTGCTAGGTAGAACTCTCTGAAATGGTTCCAAGAGGAAAGGAAGTCAAAAAAGGTTCTCCTGTGAGGACAAGCCGAAGTCACTGCTTTACTTTGCTGTCAGGCAGCCTTTTCTGACGAGAAATGGACATTATACGAGTCAAATGTCGTTTTCTCCAAACCAACCAAACTCCACTGGTGAAAACAGTCATTTTATATTAAAGAATGTGGGACTTCCTGGTCTACTGCTGCCTCCATCTGACAGTTTGTTTGTGTTATTGTGTGACTTTGGTGTTTTAAAGAGTTAGTTCAGATTCACAGAAGTCACAAAATAATACAAAGAAACTACCCAAACGAGGCAGTGGTAGACCAGCAACTCCTGCATTCTGCACGGTTAAATTATTGATTTTGCCTATGGAGTTTGGCAGGTTTGGAGAGAGCTATATTTGACTTATATAACATCAATTTCCTGTCTGAAAAGGCTGTCTGGCAGCAAGGTAAAGTGGTGAAAATATTTTGAACATAGTGTACACATGTTTTTTTTGTAGATTGACCATTTTCATAATATTCATTCATTCATTCAGTTCATTGGTCAGCTTCCATGCTGGTGCTCCTCTCTGCTTCTTCTAACTGGGGATGTGTCTAACACCATCTTCTGTAGGTAATACACTGACTACTTATAACTATTTCATACAACCCCACTTCAAATATTCTGAATTATCCCTTTAAGGTGAACGAAATCAACATAAAGTGAATGTAAAATGACTTACAGTGTCCATTGCAGCTTCTGATTCTTGATTGAGTTGTAGAGCGCCTGAAGAAGAAAAGAAGAAAATCACATTTTCAGACAAATGTGACAAATAGCAGCAATGTTTCAGCTGTGTTCAATTGGCGATTTGATCAGATATTACAGGAGGGGGTGCAGGTATATTGTGGTTTTCTGTCACAGCTGCACAGTAAGCAAGTCGGCTTCATTCAATAAATTGTGCTCAGAGAAATGTCATCCCTTTTCACGCTGCTCAAACTGCCCTTTGCCCGAGCTTAACTCATTTTCTTTGCCAAACAATCCATCAATCATCCAATCAGTCAACCACCACAGCATCAGTTACACAGCCATTATCCAGTGAGCACCCGGCCTGTCGATGTAAAGACCAGCAGATCAATCAGCCGATAGATAATTTAGACTTTGACACAAACATATTGACCAGCACGGAACAAAATTAAGTTACAGCTTCAGAACATGAACACAAAAAAACCTCAAACATGACAAAGAAACAGCTGAGTGGGCTTTACACATCTGTGTAATGGTGCGGTGCTGAATCAATTCGCTGATTAATTGACCAGTCACTTGAAAGAAAATTCTGATCATTTCAAGAATGTCAAACATGCGGTGGTTCCAGGTCCTCAACTGTAAAGATTTGCTGCTTTTCTCAGTTTTATATTCTTCTAAACAACAACAACAACAAAAATAAGAAAAATAAACTTTGGGTTTTTGGACTATTGGTCAGATAAACTATTCAAAGACATCATCTTGGACTGTGACAGGCATTTTTCAACACTTCATTTTATAGTCAAGACGATTTAATTAAAATAATCCAAAAATAATCGACAGATTAATCAATGGAAACCCATCATTATTTGCAGGAGCAGTGTTGGATGATCTTTTACAAGTACTGCAAACTAGACTTAAGTAATACGACATTAGTATCAACTCCGAAACTGAAAGTAAACGTACTCATCATCCAAGAACTCAACATCTAATTTAATGAAACATTTACAGCTAAGACCAACCGCTAACATTAGCCACACAGAACCACTGTTAATATTAGCTACACAGACCAGCTGCTAACATTAGCTACACAGAACAATCGCTAATATTAGCTACACAGAACAACTGTTGATATTAGCTACACAGACCAGCTGCTAACATTAGCTACACAGAACAATCGCTAACGTTAGCTACACAGAACCACTGTTAATATTAGCTACACAGACCAGCTGCTAACATTAGCTACACAGAACAACTGCTAATGTTAACTACACAAACCAACAGCTAACAACAGCTACATAGACCAACCACTGATGTTAGCTTGACAGACCAACTGCTAACGTTAGCTACACAGTCAACTGCTAACATTAGCTACACAGACGAATCCTGACCAACCGCTACTATTAACTATCAGATAGCATTATCCAGATAGCTACCTACCACTACAATTACTATTACCACTATTACTAGCCTACTGCTAATGATACAACTGAAAAATATTTTGGAACTGTAAGAGGTGATGCTAAGTAATGGAAAGTAATCAAGTTACATTACTTTCATACGGATTAGGTTACTGACCATTTTGTAACAGGTAATGAGTAACTGTATCAGAATACATTTTTAAAGTAACCCTCCCAATCCTGCCTATAATATGCTACCGTCATGTATATTTTAAAAACATGCAGCATCACCTACATGTTAACTCTCATATATCTGTGAAGAAATACTGGATGTATCTTCATGTGCTGTACGTTTAGGCTAATTTCGACAGACTTAATCTAGGTCATGTTTATGTTTTTTCAGCTCCAACTCCAGTTTTTATCATTTTTTGGGTCATTGTTTCCTCCTTTGGGAAAAACTCTCTTTTACTTCCATTATCATCATAATGAAGAAGAAAAAACTGGAGGATAACACTGCAGGGAGGGTTTAATGAGGGAGCTGGGCAGCGCTGCAGCACATTCAGCTTCAGCTTCTTTTAGTAAAGACGTGCAGACTTTTCTCATTCAAAACTGCCTGTAGTGACACCGGCCGGTACCAGCCGAGTGTGATATACAGAGACCGAGGAGCAGGAGGACAGCATGAAGACATCAGACTGTCCTGTTTAAGACAGAGGTGCAGCTGATGGACAGCTGTGATGGCCGACGTGATGGAGAGGACACTTAGAGGCAGTTCATCGGCACCTCGTTCACCTCTGAATCCCTTGTAGACCAACACCAAACGTTCTCTCATAATTGCCGTGTGGGGGGAAGGAACCTCATACTCAGTTAGAATCGATCATTTTCTGTTACGCCGCTTTGATTAAAGAGCCGCCGCTAATGATCTTCTTCACTTCACCGCTGCTGTTTCAGACCCCCGACCTGTTCCGAGCATCGTTCTGTTGAGCTGTGATTTGTCAAATTAAATTGCATTTATAATGAGCTTCGATTCTGCGTCCAATCAGGTTCATTTCCAGAGTTTTTCTTTGAAACTAATCAGAAATTCTTCCAGAGACTCATTAATATTAATGAGCACCCCAGCTGAGAACATCGCAGATTTAGTTCTGGTTTCCACACGCTCTTAGAAATAAGGGTGCTAACTAGAACCAAGAAGGGTTATTTGGCTTATATCCATAAGAAAACCCTGGTAGAACCTTTTATACCACTTGGAACCCTTGTCAGAGTTTTACCTAGACCCCAACATAAAAGGTTGTACCTAGAACCATCTGTGAAAGGTTCCACGATAACTCCCTATTAGAGGTTCTACAGAAAACCCTTCTATGGTCTAATGGCTCTGCCCAGAACCCTCTCTATAGGTCGCACCAAGAACTTTTCCACCTTCCTGGTGCTAACAAGAACCTACACAGGGAGTTCTAACAAGAAGTGATTTATATTTCAAGGGTTTTATCTGGAACCCAAACCAAAGGATTCTACTGAGAACTCTTTTATATTCCTTAGGTTTTATCTGGATATCTTCTCAGAAGTTCTGCCGAGAACTCTTTCATATTGGGAGGGTTTTATCTGGAACCCAAGCCAGAGGTTCGGCTGAGAACTCTTTTATATTCCTTAGGTTTTATCTAGAACTCTTCCCGGGAGATCTGCCGAGAACTCTTTCATATTGCGAAAGTTTTATCTGGAACCCAAACCAGGAGGTTTTACTGAGAACTCTTTTATATTCCTTAGGTTTTATCTAGAACTCTTCCCAGAAGTTCTGCCGAGAACTCTTTCATATTGCAAGGGTTTTATCTGGAACCCAAGCCAGAGGTTCGGCTGAGAACTCTTTTATATTCCTTAGGTTTTATCTAGAACCCATCCCAGGAGTTCTGCCGAGAACTTTTTAATATTGTGAAAGTTTTATCTGCTAAGAATCCTTTTATTGCGAAGGTTTTATCTAGAATCCACCCAGGTGGTTGTACTGAGAACCCTTTTGTTGCAAGGGTTATATCAAGAACCCATTTGGGGGATTCCACCAAGAACCCTTTTATAATTCTAAGGTTTTATCTAGAACCAACCCAGGAGATTCTACCAAGAACTCTTTCGTGTTGCAAGTGTTTTATCTACAACTCACCCAGGGAGTTCTACTGAGGACCCTTTTATATTATAGTACAAAGAACCCTTAACAAACATTTGATTAAAGAGTTCTTCAAGGATTTCAACAATCTTTGAAGAACTCTGGATGGGTTCTCTGGATGAAAAGGGTTCTTAATGAAACCCCTAGTCTTACAAAGAATCCTTAACGAACCCTTTCTTCAAAAAAGAGTCCTTCAGAAGTAAATGGTTCTAGGTAGAGCCTTGGCCCTTCAGAAAGAACCTTTTTGGAACCCTTATTTCTAAGACCGTACTCTACTGTAAAATCTTAACATTCAGACTAAACGTGCTCCTCACACATTTTAATAATCAGAGATAAAAAAAACCAGCTGAGGAACCTCGGAGCCTCAGCTGGACAGTTTCACAAAGGAAAACTTTGAAACTGCTCCTGTAGAAGGGTTCTGTGTGGAACCTCTCATAAGGTGTTCTGGGTGGAACCTTTCACTGTTCTACGTATCACCCTTTATGTTGGGTCCTCAATAAAACTCTCTGAAAGAGTTCAAACAGGAACCGTTATGTAAGCTTCTATCACAAACCAAAAAGGGTTCTCCTATGAGGTGAAGCTGAAGAACCCTTTATGGTTCTAGTCAGCACCTTTAAGTAATGGCTGTTTTAATCGAGGTGAATGAGATTGTCGTCTTTTATGAGAGTTCTTCTTGTGATTAATGTGTAATAATTGATATATTTTTATATTTTTCCAACGTGAAACAGATGAAAACTGTGTTACAGCTTCATTTAAAAGAGTATTTTTCATTTGTAAAATAAAATAAAAAGTCACCTCTTACTGTAAATCCTGGGGGGAACACAGAGCACCAACTCTGTGGATTTACAGACTACAGACGGAGGTAAATAAATAAATAAAAACAGGTGGATGGAGGTGGAGTATAAATCAGTCAGACTCATTCAGTCTGGAGGCTCATTGAGACAAGGATGGATGTTCGTCACCTTCACCTACTTGCTTCATCAGCGTCACCGAGTGGCAGCAAATGAGAGGCCATTAGCTTTGAGTGGTGGCTGAGCCGCGGCGGACGGCCAATCAGGCTCGGCTGGCAGTCAACCAATCATCATCAGACGCTCCACATACACTCCATATGTGAGGCGTAGATGGTTCATCAAACTGTGATACAATAGAGGTTTAACGTGATAATGGTTTGTTGTGTGTGGAGGATTATTAAGTCAAATAGACGTGTCTGCAATAAGTTTGGGCGGGGGGGGACTACACCTCCCTTGTTAACCTGCCATCACCCCCCCTCTCCACCCCTTGTTAGTAGAGGTGCATCAACATCTGTATCTGTTCAACCAACAAAATAATCTGTATCTGTATTCGGATAGAAGACTGGACGTCTCCTCACGGCTCATACTCTGCATTTTACCTCCTGATTTTGTGTTTATATAATAATTATTATTATTTCTATTTGCAGTAAACCTATGACACACAATGATGTGTTTAAAGGGTTAGTTCACCCACTGCTGGAGTTTCACAGGAAAACAGTGTTGCAGACAAATGTAAGTGAATGGTTTTCAAACATAAAAAACAACTGAAACAAAAAACATGTCTGACATAATCCAAGTCTCCTAAAGCCCCGACATGCTGTTTGCACATCGTCACAACACACAGTTCAGACGGTGTGCACGTGCATGTGAACGTGGCTCCAAGCTAGGAATCTACAGTGAAGATTCAGACTAAAAACATGGTGTAAATATAATTGTTTTTTGGTCAACTTGGCATGTTGGGGCTTCAGGAGACTTGGATTACACCAGATGAGCAGTATGGAGGCATTCACTTCCACTGATTGAGAGATTCTGCGATGCTGTTTTCCTGTGAAACTCCAGCAGTGTTTTGTGGACCAAAAAACTAAACCCGACCTTCAGTCGGCATGAGGGTGAGAAGATGATGGCTGGCTTTTTATTTTTAGATAAACTATCCCTTTAAACAGTGGTTTCGGGTTGGTCTGAGCTGACAAAATAAAGGCTAATTCATCTGTCAGAAATCAAGCACCACCACAGGCGGAAGTTATGAGGGAAAATTTCACATTTGATGTCAAGGAAAATAAGACTCTTTGTGAACTGTGTGGGTCGACAATCACCAGTAAAAACACAAAGAACCTGAAGCAACATTTGCGAACAAGTCATCCCAAAATGCAAAGGTTAACACACTTAAATGATTTAGTTTTTCAAGCTAACGTAACATCAGCTAACCTGAGCTGGTGTGCGTCACTAAACTTATGAAACAAGCTAATATAAACCACAGCCGTCCTGTACTGATTAGAGAAGCGAACAGGTCGGAGGTGCTAATCTTAGTTTGTACATTTAAAGACATGCTAAAGATAATAAGTGTAAAGTTTCATTGTCCTCAAACTGAAACAAATATGTAACAAAAAGAAGAATGCACATTTGAAAAAAAGCAGTATACTAAATCAACCACTAAATCAACTGTAGATTCAGTCGATTAAAACTATAACAATTCGATTTCTAACAAGTCTAACAAGACATAACAAGACGTACCTTCAGCTGAAGTATCAAATTAGACAAAAACTAGAAATAAAGCTCCTTATTAGATGACATTAGACTCTTTATTAGACCCTTGTTAGATTTAATTTGGACATAAATAGGGAGACATTTCAACAGAGCTGTACTGTAAATGATTTCACTTTGATTTACAGTACCGTTCTGCTGTAATGTGTCCCTAATTACCCTCAAATAAAGTCTAATAAAGGTTTAACTGTGGGAAATAATACACTTTAGTTTACAGTACAGTTCTGTTGTAATGTGTTGCTAATTACCCTCTAATAAAGTCTAATATAGGGTCTAATACTGTCTAATAAAGAACACATTATTCCTTGTTTTTGTTTGCTTGGTTTGTCTTGTTTGTCTGACTGAAATATGACTAAAACTAAATGGCATTTCATTTACTAAATTTCCTGTCAGAATGAGCCCTGATATAATTTGTTATATGTGTCATAGTGCTATGAAATAAAGTTGTAAAAAAATGATTCATCTCTGGAGATTAGTTTTAAAGATCAACTGACAACTGCTTTGATAAATGACGTGTCTCAATGACGTGTCAAAGTTAACAGGAACTAGCTGACAGTTTTCTGTACCTTCCTCCTCTTCCTGGCCTGAGGGTGATTCTGTCCGTCCTGAGCTTTGCCCAGCAGGTCTGGAAACACCAGGGGCTTGAGGGAACGCGAGCGCGGGGTTCTGGGATAGCGGAACGGGTCCATCATCCGGAAGTCCCTTCCGTAGCGCACAGTGCAAAGAGAGCGTGAGCGTAGGCGCCCCGCCGAGTGCAGGCTGTTAACACCAATCATGGTCGAAGGAGACGAGGGCGCACCGAACAGTCCAAGAAAGAAAAAATCTGCCCAAATGATTCAGTCTTTCTCTTGAAGTCCTGAAAAAAAGTGGATCCAAAGAGCTAAAGAAGTGTGTAATGAGGTGCCAGCAGACAGCTGGAAGTGGATTCAGCTGTTACAGAAAGCAGCCGGTGATCAGCGGAGACCGCAGAGGGAGGCAACGCATCATCAGGCGGCTGTCAG
>JAJHUR010111659.1:0-19867 GCA_027495735.1 Lutjanus campechanus | reverse complement strand
AAAAGCCAAATTTATTAACTTTGGAGTTTGGATAATTTATTAACTAGGTTAGTTGTTTCTGCCTGTTTCTATTCTTCATGCCAAGCTAAATGTGTCATCTTATCTAACTCTCTGCAAAAACATGAAGAAGCGTATTTCCCCAAAATGCTGATAAGCCCCTGACATCAAAAAGTTAGATTTTATTTTACGCTGTTTTCCTGCAGGGCCTTCCACACGCAAAAACAGTCTATACTGTGGTCGTGGAGACGAAACTGGTTTTAATCAGAAGCAGGAGGTCAGAAACGAGGTGTGTAACCTAAAAAATGAAGCAGACGAAAACAAATGTTTGTGCTGCTGCTGATGTATTGCGGTGCATCATCCCAGACCTCTCGTGCACGTAAACCTGCAGTTCAGTGAACTGCGCTAATGCACCGTAATGGTAGCAGATGTTCACACGCTGCGTCTGGTGGGAGGTGGGCTTGTTGAAAAAGAGGCCTAAATCCGGGGACACGTGGGACATTAGATCACATCCTGTCGGGCCTTCTTGGCAGGCTGCTCTTCCACTTTTTTAATTTATTACTGGGATATTTAGGACAAACTCATCCATCTCTTCCCTGAATGAAAGTTTGGCTCTCTAAGAACATTTGAACAGACTGTTTTTTAACATATTTTATCAATAACCTCCTGCACCGTAATCAGTGGATAAAGATTCAGCAGAGTACAAGGCAGATCATATCTATTAGAAGTGATCAGGCCTCTATTCCCAAGTCTATGATTATAATCTCACTTGAATCTCCCTGGAAGGTTTTTGTTGAATCCAGAGAACACCGACAACACCAACTTACTACATTAAAACTGGACTGACCTGCTGCACAGAGAGGGGGGAAAAAAATCCAATCTTGAGGAAAAGAATATGAGAAAAAAGGAAAGAATTTGTGTTTTTGGCTCCAGTTCAGGTCAGAGCTGTCTCTGTTACTCACTCCCTTCCTTTTCACTCTCGCCTGTTTCCCTTCCTTTCTTTCTCTTAACTTTCCCTCTCCCACTCCCACTCTGTCTCACATCTGGAGGGTATCTGGAGTGGCTGTGTGACTCCTCGCCTGCTATGGGACAGCCTGCGTTGGGACTGGACGTCAGACTTTCAGCAAACGTCGCTCGAAGAGGTAAAGTAGTGCACCAGGACGCCGCTTTTCCAGACTTTACTGCTGCATGTTTTATAGGCTGGATGCTATGTTATATGTGGAGCTTAAGCTGACCTTAAAGTGTCACCGTCATTCATCCACGCATGACACTTCTGGCATGTGCGCTTCAGACAATCCAGACTGCTTCACTGTGCAGGAAAGCCACTTGGCGAGCTCTGCTCGGCTGAGAAAGAGCATGAAAACAAGTTGATGAGTTTTAAAATGCTCAGCATCTCTGCTAATAAAGATCATTCTCGCTTCAAGCTTTTAAATTGCAGGGTAACATGAGAGTGCTGTTGACTTCTCTGACCCCTGTGTGGTATGATGTTTTTATTCTAGCAAAGGTCAACATCATACAATAAGTGCAGGAGAGTGCACAGGCTTTTATTTTTCATTTGCTGTGGGTGTATGCATGCTGCTGTGTGGATTTTCTGTGTGTGTGTGTGTGTGTGTGTTTGCCACAGTCTCTCTGGTGGAGAGGTCTCCTCTGATGGATGGCTTTGCCTTGAGAGCTGCCTTGAGTGCCCATTTGGAATATTTTTTATCAACATTGGTGGGGATGATTAGAGAGCTTTTCCCCGGCTTTACCAAAACACTCTGTCCTCACAAAAACACTGCTGTGCTTGTGCTCGCCAGACAATCGCAAAAAGGCTAGATTCATATTACGATATGATAAATAATCGTTTATTGATCCCCCAGAGGGGAAATTTGGCTGTTACAGGAGCAGAAAGATGGAGATAAGTACAGACGAACAGAGAAACTTAGTAAATAAGTCTTTATAAATATATGCAAGCTTGGGGGAGTAACAGATTACGTGAAATAGGATTACATAATCTGGATACAAAAAAAGTAACTGTAATCCATCGCAGTTACAGATACATTTAGTAAAAATGGGGATTTTTTAGTAGGATTATAATTCATTATAAAGAATGATATACTACCATGCACAGTGCACACACAGCTGTCAATTCATTATCATGACCTCTAGTGAAAAAATGCTTCACTGGTTGGAAATGTGACCATTTTTTGTCTTTAAATCAATCAAAATTGTGCACAACAGTGGAAGGAACAGCTGAACAAACTAATAAACCTAACAACCGATATAAAACACTAAGAGCTGCAACAATTAATCTGCTATTAATCAACTATGAAATTAATCTGCATCTATTTTGATAATCGATTAATTGTTTTTAGTCTTTTTTTAAAGAAAAAAATCTCTGATTTCAGCTTCTTAAATGTGAATATTTTCTGGTTTCTTTACTCCTCTCTGACAGTAAACTGAATCATTTTAGTTGTGGACAAAACAAGACATTTGAGGACGTCATCTTGGACTTTGATCAACATTATTCATCATTTTCATCAACTTCTAATGGACCAAACAACTCTGATTAATGGAGAAAATGGTCGACAAATTAATGGATAATAAAAATAATAATTACAGGAAAGACTTCAAGAAAAGGTCCAAACATGTGCAGCACACAGATGTTTGATCGTGTGCTCCACATGTTTGGATCTATTTTTCATCTGACAAGATTGTGACAGGATTAATCAATCAATTTTTGATTTGTGGACAGAACAAGACATTTCAGGACGTCGTCTTGAGCTTTGATCAACATTGTTCACCATTTTCTGACATTTCATGGACCAAACAACTAGTCAATTAATTGAGAAGATAATCAACCGATTAATCAATGATGAAAATAATCATTAATTGCAGCCCTAAAAATGCTATATCAAGCTAAACAATTTCATCATATTTTATATTGAGGTAATCCAAAAGTAATGGAAAGTAAAAAATTACATTACCAATTACATTGATTACATTACTTTAATGTTACTATTAATATGACACTACTTTAATACAGTTTCAAAGTAAACCTCCCAACCCTGTGCATATAAAATATAAATGATAATAATAAATTAAGCTCAAACACGAATTACAGGCAATAGTAGTACACATACAGTTCACTCAGTAGTGTTGAACTAACACCCCATTTACACCTGCTGTTAAAATGGGAGTTGTATATACGTTATCTAGATTGTTGGATTGCATTTACACCTACCTAAGATACAAACACAGTGCAAGTCAGACTATGTCCAGATGTGGTCAGGCACGTCTGATCATGAAGCGTTTATGCCTTAAAGTTTGTGCCAAGGGAATTCAGAATTAGTCTTCTAAACACATTTTACAATAGTTGCTGAAAAAATGTGAGAGGACTGCCAACTATGTAGTGCAGAATTGTGGAGTTAGACCATTTAACTGTTGTTCACCACTTCCGTGTTCAAGATTTTTTGGACCTGCAGACCTGAAACGTGGCTCGGTGACGTGCTGGAGCCATGGTCCCCGAACACTATATAAGCCCCACTTCAGCTCACTTCAGTTCCAACACCCCGATACAGAAGGGAAAAAAACATACCATCCTGTCACCGTCCTCTGGCTCTGGTGGCTCAAACATGTCTGGACATGTCCAATAAAGCTGCTAGACGGAGTGTCCATGTTTCAGGTCGTTTTCAGGTCATAGTGGTGTTTGACACTGAGACAGCGGAGTGGACACACCCACAGTGTTTTTAGAGCAAACTGCTCATGGTCAAGATAAAAGCATATAAAACTGTTCAAAATTGCTAAAAGATAAATAGGACCTGACCTAAGATAGAAGCCCAGTCTGGAAAAAGTTTGATTTGACCACAAAGTTTATGTATGTTTATGTCAGCTCAAGTTTATATCTGAAAAAATAGATAGATAATTTTTTCATTTAAAGTAGAGCAAAGAGTTGAGGTTAGCCCGTGCTAGACATGACAGACAGATGGTTTATCCAATTACCAGCCAAGTGTTTTTTGAAAGTCCCTTTCCTTATCCAGACAGTTTCTAAAGGCGACTTCCCAGATGGTTCTGTGTAACAAACCATCTGGTGTGTCAGGTTAATCACAGACACCACTAATATGAGCGCCTCAGTTTTGGTCTCATTAAAATTTAGAAAAGTTTAAGACCAACCAAGCTTTGATATCCTTTATTCAATCCAGCAGTGGGTTTAAAGAGTTTCCATCTCTTTGGTTCAGTGGCAGGTAAATCTGAGTGTCATCTGCGTAACAATGAACTGACACGTTGAATTTTCTAAGAATTGACCATAAGTGCAGTATAATAGTACAGTATGAGATATAAAGTGTAATACAAGGTGAACTAAGTGTGTAGTGTAGAGTAATCATACAAGATAATATACAGTGTAAAAAACAAAGTTAAGAAAACTCATAATTTCAAGGCAACTGTCGTTACTCGATTAATTTTGAGTTTTGAATCAATTTCAAAAGTTGTTTCAGAAAGTTTTGAAATAAACAATATTTTGGCTGTCTCTAAGCTTTTGTTGAGAACATTTCCTTTTTCTTTTTTTTAGATAAGCTTGAATCTTTTAGTTTTAGAACCCCCCCCCCAAATCTAAAAAAAATGTTCACAGTGAGCTGTGAACCTGATTTGTCTTTTGAGTGCTTTTAAATTAAATGGTAGCAATTGAAAATATTAAGTATTAACCATTTTTCACTTTCGCTTCAATCAGTTTACTTCACAAATTGGGGGAGTACAAATGTCTCACGGTTTCTAAACTCAAAGATTCAAGTTTATTTGTGGAAGAAAAAGTAGATTATCTCAACAAAACTTTATTAGTTGGTTAAAAAGTTTCAAACTTAAGAGTCTGACTCAAAAATCTATTTGTCTATCTACCTTTTTCATTTCTGTAGTGTAATATGTAATATGATATAATGTAATTAACAATTATGATGGTAATAACAATGAATGAGTAATATAATCATAATGAAAATAGGTTTGTTATAATAGGTACCAAATGAACTAGTCTGCAGTATTTGCAGATAAAGTCCAGCGCAGACAATGGACAGGGAGAACAGCGTGAGTGTCTCCCACTCTTTGGGAATTGGGTTGCGTGTGTGGGAGGGGGGACTGGTCAGTGCGATGACAGTCTGTGGTCTCCACACTGCAGTCTGAAGCGCTCCGATTTGCACCAAGGAGGGATGATCCGCTTTTTTAAAATCTATCCCTGAAGATTTGTTGATTTTTTTTTTTATGAGCGCTTGTATGTGAAATTGATTTGGAAGCACAGAGAGCGGGCTGTCATGGTTGTTGCTTAATAAGTTTTTGTTTTTTTTGTTTTTTCTCAAATTCTCCTTTGCAGTTGGTGAGGACTGAAGCAGCTTCAGACTTGGCAGAGAGAGCGGACAGAGAGGCGGCTGTCTTTTGTTGTTGGCCTGGTGCGTAAACAATGCAAACACTCCAGAATCAGTTCCATTCCAGTGCATTTGTATACGTAATGATGTAGAAGTGGTCCTGCGGTGACAGACCAGTGTTGGTGGATTGAAAAGATTTGAATTGAAATGATGAAT
The DNA here is from genome assembly GCA_027495735.1 of Lutjanus campechanus. Taxonomy (NCBI): domain Eukaryota; kingdom Metazoa; phylum Chordata; class Actinopteri; order Lutjaniformes; family Lutjanidae; genus Lutjanus; species Lutjanus campechanus. The sequence goes on along the minus strand of JAJHUR010111659.1, from coordinate 14,324 downwards.
CACACTGTACATGGAACTGAACATACTGTTGTGCAAGAACATTTAAGTTGCTTGCTTTAAAGGACCAGTGTGTAAGATTTATTTAATGGCAGAATATAATATTCATAAGTATGTTTTCATTAGTGTAAAAATCACCTGAAAGTAAGAATTAATGAGTTCATTTGGTTGCAATCTGCAACCTCACCACTAGGTGCCACTAAATCTTACACACTGGTCCTTTAAAGGGGCACTCCAGTGGTTTTGTATTGGACTTCCGTACAGTATAGTGGAGACAAGGTGGAGGCAAAATTGAGGCAGCAGAGGAAATATCCTAAATTTTAGCCTCTTATATGGGTCAAACTCCAAAAACCCTGGATCCTATAATTCCCATAATGCCACTCAAAAATGTCTCATATCATTACGCGCCCACATCTTTCAAACTCACTGCCCCCAGTTTGAAACACAGGCTTACCAAATATCTGCAGAACAGTTTTACAGATGGTCTTAAACCAAAGTATCAGACAAATTTGATCTCAAGTGGGAAACCAGGGAAACCGCTGCAAATAAATACCAATACCAGGGCTACAACTAGTGTTTATTTATATAATTATTGATTAATCTGTCTATCAGTTTCTCAAATGCCTTGCTTTGCCCTCACTTTACAGTCACAGAGGTCTATGGAAACCAGAAAATATTCAGATCTGAGAAGCTGAAATCATGGAATTTTGATTTTTTTGTTTGTTTTTGTTTTAATAAATGACTCAAACTGATTAATTGATTGATCAATAATGTCGTAATCTTGTCATTTGAAAAACATATTTCTCTGACGTGTTTCTGTGAGTCTTGATCAACATTTTTCACCATTTTCTGGTCTTATACGGACCAAATAACTAATCGATGAATTGAGAAAATGATTAAACGATTACATTACATTACATTACTCAGATATTGTGATACTTGGATTATGTTACTGACTATATTTTATTTAACAGGTAATTAGTAACTGCATCTGAATACATTTTTAAAGTCATCCTCCCAGCCCTGTATATACTGTATACTGTATGTCTATACTGTATTCCAGGAGGCTTGTTTCAAAATATCCCCTGACCTACAATCCATGCATGCAGATGATTTCCATGCCAATATTTTTTTCTTCCGTTTCACCTCTGGTGGGCCGTGTATCCTCCAGAGCCACAGCAGACATTATACAGCTGTTTTCACAGACTGAGTAATACTCACTGCGACCCATAAATTGATTCTGACATGTAAAATTGGTGCAGTGCTCCTTTAAAGTAACCATATGCAGCTATTTGTCTCGAGGCAGGATTTGTCTTTCTCTCCCCTCCAGTCTGTCATTTAGGACCAGTCAGCCTGCTGCCAAAACACTTGCCTCTCATCATGATGAGGGGAAAAAAGCAATATGTTCAGCAGTTTTTAAAAAAATGCCTCTCCGCTCCTCACAGTATGTACCTTGTCTCTCGGTTGCTGCTGTTGTTTTGAATCTTGACTGTGAAATAAGTTCAGTTTGCAAATGTCAACAGCGAGCCGGGAGGGAAAATGAGGGATTTTGCTGGTGCTATAACAAAATCAGACATGCTTACAACCGTGTCAGTTGCAGAGTCACAACTATACATCAGACCGGCAGTGCATCATTATTCCCCCAGTTGCCAAGGACACGTCCAACTTTTTGGGGGAAACCTCACTGTTTAACATAATGGGAGAGATGTGAAAATGCCATAAATCTGCTTGTGTGGCAGGCTGTAAAACAGATAAACACACGAATCCATCACGATCTCTGGTTCCCCATCATATTCCTGGAAAGGAAAAAGATCCCAAAACGAGAGCAGTAAGAATCTACGAGCCTCCAGAGGACAGTAATTCTTTATTTGGGCAGCAGTCTTTTGGATGACAGTAAATATGAATTTGCTTCTGTCATTTAACGATTAACCAACTATTAATCGATTATTAAACTGATCGCCAACTATTGTGATAACTGATTAATCCATTTGAGTGATGTTTTAAGAAAAAAAAGGCAAAATTCTCTGATTTCAGCTTCTTAAATATGAATCTTTTCTGATTTCTTCCTTGTTTCTGGTGGAGGACGTCATCTTGGATTTTGGGAAACACTGACTGACATTTTTCACCCTTTTCTGACATTTTATGGACCAAACAACTAATCAGTTAATAAAGAAAATGATCGACAGATTAATCAATAATGGAAATAATCATCACAGGAACGACACAAAAGGGGGCGTTGTCATGACATTTTAGCGACGGACTCGTGAGTACCAGTTTGATGTATAGTTGACTTGCTGATCTGGGTTTAACACTTGATGAATCTCTCAAACTCTTGACAGAAAGCTTTGGCAAAAAAAAATTGCTTGCTTTCTCTGCAAGTTCTAGTTTCAGTCGTGCTACTCAGCTTGTTCCTGCTGCCAGACATATTGGAGCTGTTGCTTAGATGCTGCTTGTAAAGCTCAGAGTATACAAGCGCCTTCTCATTATTTATTCATGCGTTTGTTTGTATATGTGTTGAACACAGTCGAGCGCCGCTTAATGGCTTTGTGATTTCACTCAGAACACACAGCTTTCTAATTTTCCACCCCAGCAGACAATATTCCCTAAATAAAACAAGAATTTAGAAACAGAAATGAATAATTTTACCCCTAAATTCTGTCTGCACTATGCATTATCAAAAATCTATCAGCTTATGCACATTATTTATTGCAGATTTCACTAACCGCAGCCATCAACTGGGTAAAGCCTGAACCACTTATGTATAATTTGTGGACTCAAAGGATCTGAGATATTTATGTGATGGAGCAGATAAGCTACTCTCTGAGGTTACAAAAGAACAATTTAATAGGAGATGGACTCCTCTAATGAGCTTGTTAGTACTGTGATAACCCCAGCTACCTAGCTTGATTCATCTTTCTATTGTTCCAACAAACACCGACTCTGGTTTGGTCGAAATGACTCCTGACTTGACGGTGTGAAGGAATGCGGAGCGGGCAGGGCAGGTGAAAGTGGGCAGTGCTGCAGCCTCGGGAGAGAAGGGGCGTTTGAACAGTCTTATGGGTAAAACATACTCACGTAGGTGCATTTAACTAATACAAATGATGGGTACCTACAGCGTCACGCTTTAAAGCAGAGGGACTCTGACCCAGCTGCCATTATCAACACACTGCGAATGAGATCAAGCTTCTTTTTTTTTAACAGCTTATAATTTTTTTTTTTCTCGATTTAAGAGCCAGACTGAGTCGTGCATTGACAGGCGGTCGGCGCTCGCACTGTATGAGCTGTGGAGCAGTACAATGATGATGACTGGCATGACCACAAACTTTATTTGAGGGCCCATCAGTAGCCCAGCAGGGTCCATCTCACTAACTCAACATAATAACTACCCATTCTTCAGAACAGGGACAAAACATGTCCAACCAAAACACTCTAATTACAATTTTTAGGTGAACATTTATCCTTTAAAGGGTGTAATTTTTAAAATGTTTGCTTCAATTTTTTTTAAAAAATTTATAAACTTGCTCTGTGCCAGAAAACAGCCTCATTTCAGACAAGAATTCTACTGATGACGCATGTATTAAAATGTCTAAAAATCTTTCCTTTTTTTTTTCTTTAATCAAAAATATTGGTCCTGAAAAGTTGTGTCCTCGATTTCAACTCAGTCAGGCTTTTGCAAAAACACGATTTAATCAGGCATAAAGAAAGGTTATATCCCAAGGACCCCTGCCTCCTTTCCTGGTTTAAAAAAGGTGTGAATACTGCTAAAGCACTGGTAAACCTTCTGACAAATTCATGAAATAATATTGCCATCACATGTGTCTCAACCATAACATGTCAGCTCTGCAGCTCTTCTAAATCGAAGCAAATAGGAATTATGGTTTTAAAAATGTGTATTTTGATTAGCATTGAGACTTCAAAAAATCAAAAGGCTGCTCACTACGACTATGCAGTGAAATGTTACAAAAATATTACAACTCTGTAAGGCGTCAACTCCCTTTGAAATTTAATTTAAAAAATTCATTCACTGGGAGGTTGGCTCATTTCAAGGTTTAATTAAGAGTTTGATCTTTTGAAATATATTTTTCCAACATAATTCAGTCTTGTCCCGATTCTCAAGAGTGAACTAAAAAAAATATAAAAACACCTACTGCTGCTTCGTTGGCCAAAAAGTAGCAGATTGTAGCTTTAACAAGGTCCTGTTTCCAGGAACAAAACACCCGGTGACCTGATGTTTTCAACTTTCCCGTCCATGTGTTTGTGCAACAGTAGAGCTCAGCAGTGGACATGGCCAAACATTCCATCCTGCAGGCCCTGAGTGTGCTGCTCTTGGCCTGGGTGTTGGTGCGCTGCCAGGCCCCTCTCGAGCCAGAGGAAGAGGAGGAGGAAGAGACAAACACCGCAACAATAGGGGCGAAACCTGAGCCGGTCGAATGTCCGCTGGAGTGCAGCTGTACGTCAGAGGGGGCAGTGGACTGCGCCGGGGTCGACCTCATAGAGTTCCCCGCCGAGCTGTCTGACAAAACCCGCCAGCTTTCTCTACAGGTCTTTTGCACGGTTGCACACACACACACACACACACAAAGCCACATTTTGTAATTCTGCGCAGGTATTTGTGACTTACTGCCGTCCGGCTTTGTATTAACTGTCTGTGTTTGGTCACCTGATGCCAGAACAACAAAATCGAAGAGATAACAGTGGAGCATCTTTCCCATCTGCATCAGCTAGAGACTCTCAACCTTCAGAACAACTGGCTCACCACAGACGGTAAACACTGTAAAACAATCCAAACACCTAGCTGGGAGAGCAGATTACAGACTCTGCAAGGTTGTTTTGTGGTACAAACAGTTCTGTTGATTTCCCGCTCAGCTGTGGGTCTGTGTCGACTCGCTCTTACCCAAGTCTGAGCCTTAAAATGTCAGGTCAGTTTGGAGCAATTTATTCTGGCTTTCTTGGGTGTTTTTTTCAAAAAGATATCTATATTTTATAGAAGCAAAATCTTTTCAAAAATGCCCAGTGATGGCAGAGCAGTGCAGTTTGTCTTGCTTACAATAACACCTTTTCTCCCAGCCAGTAGTTGCATCCAGGAAATTGGGGCAATTGAATGCTATCTCGGAATAATTTTCATCGGATGGGCAAGTTTTAAAATGGCTGTGTTGGTCTAGATCAGGGACTTTCAAAGTTTTGATGACTGAGGGCCAACTGGCCCTTCGCTTAGCCCTACTCTCCTTAGTTACTGTTGCTACGCCTGTTAAGCTTTCCACTCTGGCACTGCACAGATGCTGTTTACAGTAATAGTGGTTGGTGGCACTGATCATTTTGGGTGATTTTCTACCAGACGTGATCAAGTAAAAGGCTTGTTGGGTGATGCTTGTCCTGAGTGTGACCCTCTTTTCTCTGTGCAAGGGTGGCAGATTTAACATTGAAATTGGGTGCAATTGTTGAAACACGAGGTCTTTGATTCCACGGGGAAGTAAACAAAAGCATCTTCTCATTTCTTTTTGACGACCGTGGATTTTGTTGACTAAAATGACGACTCTCGCTGGCAGTTTTCATAAGTGTAGCTGGCTAATGTGAGCTAATGCTAATGCTTGAACTCCCAGAGTCAGCTCAGAAGTCCATCTCAGGTGATATTTTAATGTTTCCAACTGTCACATTTTAAAATGATGAACCTATGAAAGTGTATTAATCGTGTAAAGTTAATTATCAGCTGCGTATATGATATAACTTTGATACTAAAAGACTAAAGCTAGCTTACACCCCAGCAAACATTGGTCAGATGGTGAAACACGACACATGTATGTACACGATAGAAAACAGAAATACACTCATTGATGTGGGAAAAGGAGGTGCAGGGATTAGATTAAGTGCAGTGGACTTTGAAACGGTCACCCAGCTGGACCAATTCCCCGATTCCATTCCCCACATGTGTGCAATTGTGATTGTCCATTTTTTAAAGACTACCAAATAAGACGCCACTGTCCAGACTCATGAAATGCTGAAAATTGCTGGTCTCAGAGCCTCCTGCACACCGCTTCAACATGGAGAGAAATACAAAGCTTGACAGGCTATGATTGGACAGTTGCTGTTTCACAGGAGGGGCTTAACGAAGGGTCATTTAAGGGTGCCATGAAGGAAAATCCATGAACTTGCTGCCGGATTTGTGGTTGGTCTCATAATTTTCTTCATGCGCAATCTGGTGAGATGTATCAGTGTTACGAACGGCACGTCTGTTTACCTCTTGTCAACTGTACAGTAAGGTTACCTCACCTTCCTTTTCATCCTTAAGTGTGTTACTTCATTTTTGTAGGTTGCTTGGTACATACTGATAATAGTATTGAATAAAACTCACCAAAAATGTTTTTTCTCGTCTTTTGGCTGCTCCAACAGTCACCGACTCTGGTTTGGTTTGAAATAAACCCCGAATTCTCTGCGTTAGATGTGAAAATATTCTGGCTGCGAGTTTAACGTTGATAAAGTTACTGTCAGCCACCAGAGAAGCAGCAGGGAGAGGTTGATTGGTGTCTGTCAGAACAGTGGAACCAAGATGTTTTTGGTGAGTTTTTACTTTGAACTTTTACTTGAGTAAAGAAGTTGAATCTCTTTTCTACTTTCACCTTTTTTACAATGGTTAGTAGAGAACCTCTCCTCTTGATTTTAAAGAAAATGCCAGACCCCAGTTGTGGATCTGGCATTTACAACAGATTTCAGAATATGAGTTTAAATGGCAAAAAACAGATGTCAAACCTCATGCCTACTGGCTAAGCCCACACTGTTTGTGCATGGAGGTGTGGCTGAATGCCAGCTACTCATTATGATTCTGGCTAACAGTGCTGCCAAGACGATCAGATAGCTCAGTGGTTTGTCTTCCTGGCCAGCTGCAGTTTCCACAATGATTGCGAACTGAGCATTTTATTGTAAGGGTGCCCTTAACAGACCAACATAAGGCCATAATCCTTCACGGGAAAAGATTTGATGAGATTGTGTACCTGGCTACAGTGTATAAAGCAGAAATGACTACACTGTGTTAGACGACTAGTCATTATAAAGGGACAATTCACCCCAAAATCAAAAATACAGATTATTCATCTTACCTGTAGTGCTATCCTTCCATCGAAATAGTTTTGGTGTGAATTTTGGAGATATCAGCCGTAGCGATGTCTGCTTTCTCTCAAATAAAATGGAACTAGTTGGCGCTCAGTTTTTTGTGCTCAAAGTACAAAAAAATACACTGGAAAAACTCAACAGTGATGTCTTTTTCAGAGCCACTGAACCCCCAGAGGAGTAGGTTTTCAGTACATGTACAAATTGGTCTTTTAACACTGAGTCATTGAGCTAAAACAAGACAAGAACCATCAGTGTTACTCACTGGAGGTCAGCAGATTTGTGCAGTGCTGTATGTCATGGCTGTGAACGCCTCAAAATGAATCATGATGCATTTTTAAATATGCGGTTGCTGAGGTAGTAGCCTTATAAACAATATTTATATAGACATGGTTTAGACTTATCATGTGAGGCACCTGGATGTGCGAGATCATGAGATCACAAGATCACATGAGAATCCATCTTGCCAGGCTTCGAGTTATCCGTTTGTGTCCCCGCCAAAAGTGGTGCAGCCAATCAGCGTCCTAGGCGGCACTACTGGCAGCTACGGTTGTGGTTTTAGGTGTGACGACAGCGAGAAGCGTACATGGAAGCCACTCATCTCGAACATATAATGGCGGCTTCCGAAGGGGTTAGCATGGATACTCTGACAGCTTCAGTTATATCAGAGCTGGAGAGTGTAAGAACGACACTGAAGGCTTTTCCCGCTGGAAAACATGTTTTCGTTCTTCTCCCGACAGACCTCGGCAAGAGTTTGATCTGATCGATTGAAGTGAGCCCGTGTTGGACGTGATAGACGGATGATTCATCCAATCACCTGCCAAGTTTTTTTTTTTAAGTGCCTGCCCTTTTCCGCTTCACTTACACTGAACTAAATGCACTCAGAAACAGTGTATTAATGTTACTGTGCTGAAAGGTATATATTTTGTGCTTATTACAGTGAAAACACAACTGCTTTTGTCCACAAAGACCCTCAGAATTAACAAAACATGACATTTTCTTGCAAGTAGCTTTGATTAGCCAAGTAATATATTGTGATCTGTACAAGAAGTGAAGTCAGCTTGTAGTGTCTATTAACGCATATCAAGTCAAACATATATTACAGAGTAATATCACTGGTAAAGAATCAGCCTACAGTGTCTAAAATTAGTAGTTTACTTGAAATGCCTTAATGGAATTAGAGATGATTTTAATGAGTACCATGTGTTTGATGAAAACTACGCACACTGTGTACTTGTTTCTTGGCCTGTGATGGTATGCTTTTCTCTTTATAGGCCTCGAAGATGAAGGTTTCGAGATGCTCGAGCAGCTGGCTTATTTATACTTGGCCAATAACAAGGTGAGTCATCCGCCACATTTTGAAATGTTTGTTCTCAGCGCTGACCTCAAATCTGCTGACATGATGCGATAAAGCAACAAGCCCCGAGAGGTTTACAGTGATTTGAGAACAGCTGAGGGGCGTTATTAGGCCCGATGCAGAACGGAAACCTGCGAGGTTTAATAAAATAAACACACAGGAACAAAAAAAAAGTCATCATTTATTCATTACAAATAATCATTCTTCCAGAGACATTCTTCAGAGACATTTAGCAGAATGCTTGCCAAGTAACACACAGACGCAGTGAAGAGCACGCTTGAAGATTAGATGGATTACTAACATTTATGTGGATATTGGCATTAATTATGCAGCTGTTGAGGTAGTGTTCAGTTATGTTAGCACTCCTCTTTGCTGGTTCAGTGGTGTTTGACTCTGCAAAGGTGCGTTTGAATTGCAAAAAAGCCAAAAAAGCACCGGCCAAAACCACCAGCCAAAAGCACCAGCATCTTCTCTTGTAGCTTGTTTGGCCAACACTAACATCGCAGGGACAATTCACATTTATTCCCCGTCACTGACATGATTTCTCTTGCCTGTAGGCCAGCATCAGGGAGTTTTTGTACAGTCTAAACTCAGTCTAAAAATAAGTCAATATTGACTTTTGTTTTCACCCAGTCTTCTTAGTGAAAGGCAGCATGAACTGATGCTGTGATCAAAGTGGCACTGGCTAGAGATTGCTGGCGATAAAATCAGACTCCTTTTCTTTTTTTTTCAAACTATTGCAAGAACTTGATTCCTGCTTAGTGTCATATTATTGTATCTCTACCAGCGGCGTAAAGATGTGCGCTGGTGCGACGTGATGCACACTGAGGACATTTTATTGACTTGCGTCATAGCCTGTGATGCAGTAGGTGTTATCATTTCATGGTTTAGATACCTCAAACTTGATGTCGTACCCAAGTTTATCAGCTCCATGTCGTACAGTGTGGCTTGCGACAAACTTGTAAGATTGCTAAAATCTTGCAGTCTCTAGGTGGCATGAAGTGCACGTGCGCAAACGAATGCGCTGTTTCTCATATCTACTTCAATTACCAACATTACAGTACATTCTAACAGTTTCTTATTCTTGTGTTCAAAACTTGTTTTTCAAAGCTAAATAGTCCGACTAATCACAGCACAACAGAGTGACACCATGCAAATATGATATGAAGCTTCCATACTTTATTCTTCAAGTCATCCACCACAACTTGCTCCTTACATGGACTTTGCCGCTTTACTTGTTGTTTTTTCTTTTTAAATTTCTTTTGCACAGCATCCGCAGCAGGCAAAATACGTTGCAATTGCTTTCCTGTATTTTCCCCAGCTGAAAATAAACATAAACATTACTGGTTGAATTTGAAAATATTTAACTGTCACACTCAGTCGACTTGGGCGCGTGATATCATTCACCTTTTTCTCGGCCAAGATTTTGGGATTCCCTCTTCAGGTTGTCCCTCGTCTGTGCTGCTTAGCAACCACCCACAACCACCCTAGCAACCAAGTGCGCCACAGCACATCCTCTTTGTTGTCATCCGATAGTTGAGTTGATTCAGTTGGGAAATGGACAAGGAAAGACTCATTGTCAAGGTGGAGACAACATAAAGAGCTCTATGACCTGCCTTTATAAGGAGAACCATAAAAAAAGATGCCATGTGGTGTGCTGTTGCCTTCGCTGCTGGACTTTCTGTTATGTATTTTGTTGAAAATTTCTAACTAACATCAAAACATACCTCAGGCAGTCAAGGGTTTCTTCCCTTCTACTTGTTGTATGGCCGTTGGTTCTGTGGGTTCTGCACGGAGTCTGTAAAATGACCTGCAGCTTCACGTGCTGCATCAGATGTGCTGCATGCGGTGTAAAATAACCAGTGGTGGAAAGAGTACTGAAAATCTGTACTCAAGTACAAGTACTGTTACATTGCTAAAATATCACTCAATTACAAGTAAAAGTACTGGTGTTGGAAAAATACTTAAGTAAAAGTACAAAGTATTCGTCAAAAAAAAAACTACTCAGAGTATTAGTTACTTTTAACCGATGATGTCACTGTCACCTCTCCAGACTAGGACTTTGTGTGTTTTGCTTTACCAGTAGTTAAAACACTACTGCCACGACTATTGATTACTGATTAAATTCTTAACGCAAAATCAATTTTTGTTTTGTTTTGTTTTTCATCCATATGTCCTGGTTTTCATTGGCTTGTTTGCTATCGATTCACCTTATTGGCTACAAAAATGCAGATAAAAGGTCTGGTTATTAATTAAAATTGTACTCAGCACTCAGCTATGATTTTAAAAGTAACTAAGTAGATTACATGGTATAATGATTACTTAAGTACAAGTAAAAGTACAGACATGAATATCTACTCATAAAAGTACAAGTACCCCCAAAAAACTACTTAATTACAGTAACTTGAGTATTTGTAATTAATTACTTCCACCCCTGAAAATAACCACTGTCCATAATCCATAGTGCTTCCATCCATTCTGGCAGAAAGCCCTGAAGGCCAACTACTCCTAGTACTTCTGCTTTACAAATTCAACCTGGTCTCACTCTGAGGTCATCAAATACCGATGTTTTATCACACTCCACGGTATCTCAAATTGATAGAAAAACAGAGCCAGTTCACATCTCTTTTCATTTATCTTCGCCCTCTATCCCGTCTGTTTCCAGCCACTTTTGCCTGGAGTAAATCAAAAATTCACAACAAAATCTGACATCTTGAAACAATTTGTTTGGCACAGTAACACAAATGTAACACACTCATGTGTGTGTTTATGGAGTATTTTACAACAGCTTCGAACATGGCCCAGCCAATCCTAATCACTGTCCATTTTATGTTGGCAATTTTTTTTTTTTTAATGCATAACTCAAAATAATTTCACTCTCTTCTATTCTGATATGTTGACATAGTGCCAGCTGGCAGAGAGGGGTGGCAGTCTCCTCTCATACACTCTGTGTGAGCTTATGCTTGTAATCACTTCCAGTATGGCTGTGCCAGCTGGTCAGAGCTAAAATGTTACTGACCCTTTTGGACACAGAGTGAGAGAGAAAGGATGGACAGATTTGTTTGTGCGTCCACGGGGATGAATAGGCAAACGGGATACAGGAAGAATAGGGGATTTTTAAGTGCTCACTAAGCCTTAAAGACACCCGTGCTGCTTTAATCCATAAACCATGTTATAAAGGAGAGAGCTCTAAATGAACATCTAATCTCACCAGTGCTTCTCGGATGTCTATATTCTCTGCTATTCTCTGCTATTTTGTGCGGCGCGGCGTTCGTTCTGGTGGGAGTGAGGTGAGGGAAAACCCTGCTTTTAGCTGGACAGCATTTCTGGTTTGTAGCTGTTACGCCCCAGAGAGTTACACACAGGAAATTACAGCGTAACTGTCCTGTTCTGTACCTCTACACCTCGGAATAAATCTCTCTTGAATCTTGAATCCTGAATAGAAGAAATCTGTGTAATTCCCTGACTCAGCTTCAGAAAAATAGGCAAAGTCAATTAAAAGAACAACATATAGAAATAAGTAATAAATAAGTACACCCTTCATAAAAATTCATACAGTGAATAAATACACACACATGTGCTGCAAGAAAAGGACACATCATGAATTATTGCACTTTTCAAGTTGTAGTGTTACTTGCAAAATAGATCACATCAATAGTCCAAACAAAAATCTGTTTTATATTCAACTTCAGACATTCTATGATTGTTTGCAAATTACCTAAAGACATCTTATCTCGAGAGAGACATTGTGAACAACGTTGTCAGATGTTTTACATTTTCTTAAACTTTATGGCCTATTTATTTATTTTTCTCTTAATTTCTCTGTCACACATCTTTTTATATATTGTAAAGTTTTATTTCTGTTTGTTTTTTGTGATTAGTTTGTTATTTCTTCCTCAGTATTCCCTGTGCTGTTATTTGTACTGTACTGTAAGCTATTAACAAAGTTAATGGCTTAATAAAGTTTTTTTTTTTTTTAAATCCTGCTCTTGCAGAATTGATCAACAGCTGCCTAATAGGCTAAAAACAAAAAAACATGTGGTTTGTCTAAGTGGTGTTGCCATAGATAGCTATCCAATATGGCGGCCAGCTTGTGCATGTACAGCTAGATCATGTAACAGTAGAAATTGAATACCTCTCACTTGTTTGGAGGGGACAGACTGGTTGTATCAAGGCAAATATTTGAAACCACAAAATGGCAATTACAAAAATTTGTTAAGGTTGTGCTGCAATTTTGTGAGTTTGTGATCATGTATGGTTTAAAACAACACTATCCACATCACTATTCATCTTTGCAGTCTTTAGTAACAATATCCTGTCATGCTTCTTTTCTTGTGCTTGCAGCTCACCTCAGCACCTAAGGTCTTACCACCCTCTTTGGTTAGTGCTGATTTTGCAGCTAATCAGCTTACACGGATCTACCCATACACGTTTGGCTATAAACCGAAACTAAAGTAAGAATGTGTGTTTGTGTAACTTTTGTTCCTGGAATTATGTCCTTTTACACATGACAATGTCCCTTAATCTTGGCTTCCAGGTCTGTGTATCTCCATAACAACAAGCTGACTGATGCAGGGCTTCCTGATCACATGTTCAACGGTTCTAAGAACCTGGAGATCCTCACCATGTCCAGCAACTTCCTGCGAGTTGTCCCGAAGAATCTGCCCTCCACCCTTTACCGTCTTCATCTTAAGGTCCAGCACCTCTTAAGTTTGCAATTACATGTTAAGGCCTTTTCACACTGCTGCGTGGTTACTACCATGGCTACTGTCTACCTGAACGTTCCCCCTAAAAACTAAAGGTTTTTAAAAGTGTCTGTTCCTGCTGTGGTCCAAGTCTGTTTGGTGGAAATGTTGTCCCAAGTCCAGTTTTTCCTCTTGTCCTTGTACAGCTCTGGGTATTCAGAAACCTTAACTCCTCTGTGTTTGCTTCTTCCTGACCTGTGATACCTGCTCTTTCTGCAGTGCCCGTCCCCTTCTATTTGATTGGCCAAAGCCAGTGGCAAGTTCAGAAGTTCAACACAGTGAATTCTAAGCAGCAGCGCATTTGCACACATTCATATGGGCGGTAACCAGGAGTGCAAGTAACTAATTATAAATACTGAATACTTGTAGAGTAGGTTTTCAAGTCTGTACTTTTGCTTGCATATAAGTATGCATTACAAGATGTAATCTACTTAGTTACTTTTAAACTCATTGGGCCGGATTTACTAAAGGTTTGCGTGTGGTAAAACGCGTGCAAACTGATTGCACACGCAAAAAAATGTACAAAGTGATAGACTAACAGTGCGCGCTAAGGTTTGCGTCTGTCAAAGGTGCAAAATAGCGCGTCTACATCCAGTTAGTACGTCTGCCCTGATGAATATGCAATCTGGGGCGTTCACACGCAATTTTGCGTCTTTTGGGAGGGGAAAATGTAAATGCATTAATTTAGCACACGCAACGTGATTTATCAGACTTTTACTCATCGAAATTGCGTCTATATTTAGCAGGTGTCAAAAGGAGGTGCAAACGGTTTGTATGCGTAATTGCGTACACATTTCTGAGGTTATTGTTGCAAGAAGGAGACATCGAAACGATGAAAGGAGTCACAGAGAACGCATTCTTCACCCTCGCGGTAACATTTTTGAAATGAACGAGGAAACGATCATTAAAACATATCGCCTATCCAGCATTGTCACTTTGGAGCTTGATTTGGAGCCATGAGAAGGAGTCACGCAATACCTGCAATGACAAAACACATTTTTACATTTTTCTGCATCCGAGTCATTCCAGCGTTCGGTAGTTATTACAGCTGGGATCTCCCGATCCCGTTTTTCAGATGTGCTGTCTGAATGTGCAGTGCGTTTGTGCGTCACCAAAATATCCCG
>JAJHUR010111658.1:6077-17544 GCA_027495735.1 Lutjanus campechanus | reverse complement strand
TAGACTAAAACGTTGAAAGTTTTTGTTGACTAAAACTAGACGAATAAAATTATGTTTTCTTGGACTAAAATAAAGACTAAAATGCTCGACTTATAGTCGACTAAAACTTGACTAAATAAAAACGGGATGAGGTTGACTAAATGTGATAAAAACTAACAAGCGCGATTGAAACTGGACTAAAACTGAGACTAAATTTAAAAATGGCTGATAAAATTAACACTACTATAATTTAATCAGTTTTTTGTGCCAGTGTGGTCAGCCACATTTTACACAGCTGGTCTGATGCCTGAGGCCTTTTTCATACATTTGCACGGTGAGAGGTGTAATCAGGTATGAAATAACAAAGGTACAACAGAGTGGTTGGACCCTTTCAGTAGCAGCACAGTCGATTTGGTTATCAGCCTCACCTGTTCCATTGGTGTCCACCATGAGACCCTGGTTTACATGGCTCTGGATAAGCAGAAGAGTCTGCTCGAAGATCTCCCCAGCACGCGCCTGCTCCACTGTGTAGGGGTCCCGTGGATACCGGAAAAGAGCTAGCAACTCTCCTGGGGTACGAGGCTGACTGGAGGGATGAGGGATAGAGAGATAGGGTATAAAGGAGGTGGGAGAGAGTGAAAGAGTGATGAAGGAGAAGGGACAATTAATATGATGTTATGTGTAGAGAAAACGCAAAAAGAATGAGAGACAGTAGAACCATGTGTGGGGATTAGAGAAAAGATCAATTTAAAACATCATGCTCAAATGACATTCTTCTTGCTACTGTTTTTTCTTTGTGCTTACAGGCAGGAAAAGCAGGAAGAGCTTTCTCTGACACCTTTCAGAAAACGTCTTTGCTGCAGCTTGAGCAGGTCATAGAGTTTAAACAAGTAGAAACCCAAAACATGCACAAACATCTTCATCATTTCACTCATGAGCTAGATCATAAGCCTACCACTGAGTTTGTTTTCCTGGTTTCACTCCCTCTTGAAGATCACTAGACAGCTTTACTATCACCTCAAGCTACTTTTTTAAACCATTAATTCAACACCAGGATTTAAAGCTCAGCTGGAGTGGGACTTAAGGGTGGGAGACCATCAAGCCACGTGCCAGATCCACAGGTGTTCAACCCAGTCCAGGATGTAAAACAATAATTGTCTCATTTTGCAAATAAAATTAAATTATGACATAATGCAACTGTGAGCCAATGAAACATTAACATGTGGCAAACTAAAATTTTGGCAAAAATAGCTCATGTTACACAGCTTTTTATTATAATTCTGGTGAGCAACAATACAAATAAAATGAAAATAGAACCTAGGGGTAGAATGATATAAACATCTGTTCTATAATTTTATTGTAGTATAGTGTAATAAAGTTTATCATCCTGTGTTTTATAAGTGCAACACAACAGTATGCATTTAATTTATAGATACATTTTTCCAGTAGTTAATAGCACATTTCTTCCTCCTACAGTTGTTGGATGCAACTATGGTTATTTTCATAGTTGATTAATCAGTTGATTTTTTTCTCATTTAATCGATTATTAGTTGTTTGTTTTAAAATTTCAGAAAAGGGGGAAAAATGTCAATCAGTGTTTCCTGAAGAGTGTTTCCTAAGATAATGTCATAAAATTTACTCACAACTCAAAGATATTCAGTTCACTGTCATAGAGGAATAAAGAAACCAGAAAATATTCACATTTAAGAAGCTGAAATCTAAGAATTTTGACTGTTTTCTTTAAAAAAAACAAAACTCTGGTTAATCAATTTTCAAAATAGCTGGCAATCAATTTAATTTGATTAATAATTACTATTGTGTTCATGTGGGGAAAATTGCTACCTTCATCGCTTCAGTTTTGATCATTTCAAAAAGCTGGCTGTACACTTTGTTTCAATAATGAAGATCTGCTGCCATCAACAGACAAGACTCAAGGTTGAACTGTCTGAAACATAGCAGCAACACAGCCACTGTACTTTATGATCAAAGTAACAAGTGTTACTAACTTTTCTCCCGATATGCTCTTATTCTCCGATGTCATTCTGTTTTTATTATTATTTCCAAACCATGTTCAAAGAACCTGGTGCCATCAGCCAAGGAGGAGGCTGTGTCTTGATCTGTGATTGTCATTAAAGAGAGCTGGAAATCCCCTCATCTCAATTTAGGTTACCACTGTGTGTTCACGTGTGCATTTCTCTCCTTCATGTGTGTGCTTGTGCACTGTATTTGTGCATGTGTGGGCAGAGTGTGTGTGTGTGTGCATGCCAAGAAAAATACAACTGCTAACAACATCATTCAACAGGATGGAAACACTTATGAGCTATACTGAAACCACCTACATCTCTTATGGTGACATAAAGTGCAATGAAAACTTCACTGGATAAACAAAGATTTCTTTTCCCACAATCATTTCTTTATCATCCTGAAAGTGATTATGTTGATGCTCTGATGAAAAAAAGGGTTGACTGGTAAAGATAATGAAAAGCTGTTAACAAGCATTCACAAATATTGACTGCAGCTGCAGAGTAACTGTCCTGAGGCGCCGTTTCCTACTGGAGGATTCAGATTTGAAACTTTAAAACTGCAAACCTTGTCCACTGAAACAGGAAAGTGCAGCGATATTAGCAGCCCTTCTGAATGGCCACACTCTTTCCCTGAAGGCTCTGACTCAGACTTAGAACATGCAAATCATGTGCCAAGATGATGTGAGACCGGCTATTTGTATTCTAACTCAGGCCCCATGAGTGTGTAGCTCTGGACTGAATCTGTACACGGCAAAATGTTTCAATTAGCCCAAATGCAAAAGAACTAATGACATAATATTGTTGCAGATGGTGCTCTCATCTGCTCTGTTACCATCTCTACCAAAGGTAGAGACATTTACATTTCTAAAGTGCAATGTAACATAAAGAAATATAAAATGTGCTTCCATATATAGGAGCTTATTTCAATGTAACAAGTACAGAAACTGTATATATAAAGTATATAAGGAGCTGCATGAAATTGATCAGTAGTGTCTTGACCGCAAATGTCAGGTCACATGACACTGAAGCTACTGTCCATGCATTGAGCATCAAAGGAGCAGCCAAACTTTCTGTGAAGTGTGCAGTTTTCCTTTGATATGTGATTTTTCCTAATCTATTTTTTCATCAACGCAGATGCATATGATTGTGTTAAAACAGTACTGTGACTCCCTTAAGAAACAGGGCAATGTGTGTGTGGTTGAGTGAGAAACAGCAAGAGTGGTGGTGGTTTCACTCAGAGCAATGG
Source organism: Lutjanus campechanus (assembly GCA_027495735.1). NCBI lineage: Eukaryota > Metazoa > Chordata > Actinopteri > Lutjaniformes > Lutjanidae > Lutjanus > Lutjanus campechanus. Next base: position 14,295 of record JAJHUR010111658.1, on the reverse strand, counting down.
TGGTTACACTCAGAGCAGACAGAGTGGAAGATTAGCTGTGAAACCCGTCTAGTGGCAGTAAACGTACAGTGTAGGTTAAAGTTTGCACATAACTTCTGGGTAAAAGTGAAGCGAGAGTCTGTGGGATTACAAACTGGACCAGAGTGTGCTGCTCTCTTGCTCTGTCAGGACTCTGAATGTGCACACTGGTCTGCCTAGATTGCAAAATACAGCATAAATATATTTATTCAGTGCCTTTTTATTGTGCACATGTTCACGCACGTATGGTCCAAAAATGTACATAAATGCCTTAGGTTGCAGTTAGACCCGTGAGAAGCAGCTCAGATGCAAATCTGCACGAAGCTGGCAAAGATAGCTGCACTGATTTATGTAAGAGCACTCTGTTGCGCGAGGTGTGCAAGTGAAAACTGCATCTGGCTCAAGAATATGACACGATGCATGCCACTGGAGAGAATAACATGCACTTTGAAAAATAAATTGGATGTTTATGAAGGAATCTGGAAGCCATTTAGCAACTTTTTAGAAAAATGAGATATGGGAGGGGGGTGGCATTTGACTGTTTGTTTAAGTAAAAACTTACAGTGGTTAGTGGCTGTTAAATGTAAGCCTGATCAAAAGCACAGTACTGACTGAATACAAACTTTCATCTATAGCAGACCTTGTATAGTAAGAGAGAACATACACTGCAAATCATAAAAATCTAATTGTGTGCTAAATTGATTACAAGCGCAAGTCATTAAGATCTTGACATGAAAGACCTCATAAGCTAGACTAATATCAGGGAATGTAACTATGTGCACAATCTTAATTTGCCCCACAATTTTATTATAAGATTTATACACAACATTACATATGTTAGCCATATGTGCAGCCCTTATTTTTTCTGATTCAATCATTTGAGAGACTTGAGAATAAAGAGTGTCCCCGTGTGTGTGTGTGTGTGTGTGTGTGTGTTGTGAGTTTCTTATATCTTACCCATCAAAGAGACGTCTCCTCGTTGACTCAATAGCACTGTCCACATTACGGATTGCCTGTTCGATGGATGTGCTCACAAAGGTGTCCCCCTCTCTGCTGACTGCAGGAACTGTCATCACATGGAGATGGACAGACAGCCTGATTAGAACCAAGTTAAACAATCTAATAAGGTTGGACGCGTAACATGAAAACAGAGATTTTCTTTTTACACTTTCTCATTTTGTGGTTTTTCTTAAGTTTGATTAAACTGCTCATTAAAATGTTAACAAAATATTTCTATAAAGTATTTATGCAACACAACCCAGTGCCAGTACAATCGATGTTTTAACATACATTAACACTTTTTTTGAGGTTGGGTTCAGAAGTGTTCCAGCTGGGTGATGTAAGTGACTGAACCTTTTAAGGTGCTCGCCTTCAGCTTCCCTCCTGAAGTTGGAGTGAACACATTTCTGGCACACTCCTTCATCTTCGTGTGCCATTGAAAACAGTGAGAATGTGACGTGAGGACTGAGAGAGTCCAACAACAACTGAGCACATTGATACAGTTTATGGTTCACCAGCAGAGTGATGTGGTCTGACCTGAGAAATCTCAGCAGGAAACACCAACACACACAGGGAAGAGCTGACAGGAATCTGATAGCATTGCAGCAGAGTGTGACTAAATTACTGACTGACTTGGACAAAGAACATCAACAGAGGGCTTCTCACTCTCTAGACTCTGCACCAATGTGACAGCAATACACCCTGAACATACTAAATATTACACCTCTTGTTAAAGCCCCTTTCGTATTACTCACAGCACCTGTCTCGCATCTTAGAAATTATTGTCCAACTTTCCTGTGTCACTATCTCTTCTTTGGGACTTGTAGATTTTGTAGATGAGGTCCAGTACTGTACTTTTTATTCTGCAGCTAATTCAGTATGAGTTATTGCTTGTATAACAAATACATAATTAATTGTCACATTAGCACCCAGCACAGTGATGGAAAAGATTAGTTATATTTCCGTTTTTCTGCCCATGTTGTGGGTAGAAATTGGCAGCATTGGCGGCATTTTAGGGCCATCTCAAAACGTGATTGTGATAAAACTTACGGATTTAACATTGATATGGATAGATCTTACATCCTATCACAGAGCAGAAATAAATGCAACATCAGCCAGCGAGTCTCTGATCTCGCTCTGTGTTGCTGTCTGTATGTACAAGGGCAGGGCTAAGCTCCTCCGTACAGTGATTGGACAGCCACAGCAGAAGGAATGAAACAGACTCTAGGATATATTTTACGGGAGTAAACAATGACAATAAGGGCAGCACAATATGATCAAAAAGTCATATTCTGAGTATTTTGACTGAAATTGCCATTGTGATATGCGATACGATTAGTGGGAAAGATCATTTTTTGCAATACAATTTAAATTTTTACTGAAGAAAACACAAACAAAAAATATTATTAACACCATGGTGATGAATTGGTGACTCTAAATTGCCTGTAGGTGTGAATGTGAGTGGTTGTTTGTCTCTATGTGTCAGCCCTGCGATGAACTGGCGACTTGTCCAGGGTGTACCCCGCCTCTCGCCCGAAGTCAGCTGGGATAGGCTCCAGCGCCCTGCGACCCTCACGGAGAAGCGGTTACAGAAAATGGATGGATGGATCATGGTGATGTGATTTTTGTTGGAGTCAAATAAACATGTTTTCTTTCATCTTAAGAACAAGCTTTTTAGGTCAGGTCATTTCTCTTAACAATCCATTTGATATAGCTCAAAAATTTAATTATCATTTTTTGTTAATATTGGTTATGAATTTGCTAACAAAATTCCTGCTTGTCATGGTAATCCACTGGATGTCATTCCAAGAAATCCTCCTATTATCTCTTCTTTTAAGCCCCCGATATCCATAAAATAAGTGACATGACTGATGAATTTAAATTATCTTCAGCTGGTCATTGCAATATTTCTGAATTCCTTGTCAAACAGGTGAAACAGTCTTTGTCTTTGAAAAGAGGCATTGTGCCTGAGAATTTAAACGTTGCCAAAGATATACCTCTGAAGAAACAAAAAATCTTTTCCATCACCTGAAAAAGTACCTTCCAAGCAATCGCACAATTTTCATTAGTTACAAGTTACAAGGCACTTGTGTTAAGGCAGATAACATGTAGATGTTATTCAATATATTCTTTTATCACAAAATATATATCTTAAAGCTACAGTAGGCAACATTGTTTTGGTATAATTGAAAAATAATTTGTGCCCAGCCTTGGAAAAACCAGGAACAAGTCTCCTGTGGGGCATTCTGAGTTATTTACAGATTCTGAAAGTGTAGTTTCTAAGCTTTCCAACGATGTCTAACACATGGAAATCTGAAAATATTTGAAGAAGATGTGGTCATTTGAATGTAGGCACTCCTCAAACTAGTTTAGTGAGAAATCCAGCCTGAAAGATTCTGAATCCTCACCTCACTGAGGAGCCAGGTAACACAATGCTGCTCATTTGCATCTCATTTACAGCCCGCAGGACAGAAACTATTGCGGTAGTAATATCATGACTTTAAAAGCACTGAATTACTTGCCTTAACGAATTTCGTTAGAATAAAATATGAAGAATTGTAAAATATAATTTCTATGAACAATTAACTGTATCAATCATCCTGGCAGTCTTAGCGAAGATCAAGCTACGTGCGGCTTGTTCAGTCAATATTGTGTTCACTAACGTAACGTAGAGAACTTGGACGTTAATGAAAACTCACCCCATAAGAAACTGAAAAGTATTCCTGCAGACTTCATTGCCTCCGATCAAATAAGAGGTACGGGGGTGCTTTCTTTTCGTCGGGAGCTTCTTGGTGGATGTAGTCATCTCAGAAGTAGCTACTGTACGTCTGTTCGCCTCAAGGTGTCCAATTATTCTCATGTCCTGCCACTCTCTTTTGGCAGCTAAAGAATCCACCCGTATGTTGTAGGCTACATAAGCTCTGGAGAAAGTTTGCGCTACCCGCGGCTGCATAAGTAGCCATGTGGTTCCCTTTTTTTAACGTGCAGCTGATTGGCCGAAAAAAGAACAAAAGCACGTGAATAGCCAAAGAAAGCCAGTATGCTAATTTACTGTTGTATCGCCGCACCCCCAACTATGACCCGCTACCAGAGGGAATTTCCTCTAAAACAACCCAAATTCAAATACATAGTTTATGGTTTTAAGGCCCCCCAATACTGTTATTTGAAACATGGAGTCGCTTCTTCATGATTTCAACTTACATATTCTGCAAAAAAAGGAAAATCACTGATAAAAAAAAAGAAGAAGATTTTTCTTTGTTTTACACGACTTGTGCTGGGCCGACTTGTTGCTGGTTTTCTCGTGGCTGGTCACATTTCATAAAAACCTTTAAGCATATTGTAAATCAGGTGTTCTGAGAGAGAGAGCTACACTTCTGCACCTCCTCTATATTCTATTTTCAGCATTTAGAGAATCTGTGCTGGGACGATAGACTTGACCAATAACAGGTCTTTTAGGACCTGGGGGACTCCTCCTACTAGCGCAGCTGCGCGTTCACGTTACTTCGGTCAGACCCTGAATCAATGACAGAAACTACTGCAGGAAAAGTTGCTATAAAAACGGCATTATAATAAAGAGAAAATAGCCTAATTAGCAACATGCTCAACTCAGGAGTTTGTCAGCTCACTCAGTTACTTTTGAGTTCACCTTTAGTTGTATTCATTCACTTGTATCGCGGAGCTTTGCCGAGTGCCGTGAGGACCGGGCGGAGTTGAGACACAGAGCTGACAGACAGCTGCTCAGAGCCGGTGAGCTCTTCAGAGGAGGGTCTGCTGCAGACTGGCGCTTCTGGAGTAAAAAACCATGGGAGTTGCTGTGATGCCAGCTATTTTACTGTCAGGAGGGGAGCTCAGAGTGTATATTTCAAACTCTTGTGATTAAAAAGAGGATTTATCTTCACTCCTGCTTCAACCTTCTGCAGCAACGACAAAGAAATCATAGAGCCGCAGACCGGCCAGAGGAGAGCTCTCAGCATTTGTTTTTGAAACTTTTGAGATGAAAAAGTGGATTTATTTTTATTCCTGCTTCTCAGCCCCTCTGCAGCAGCGGTTCACGAAACAATTGTGGATGTTCTGACCAGCCAGATGAGAGCTCAGAGTCTGTTTCTTAAACTTTTGGGATTAAAAAGTTGATTTATCTTCATTTGCTTGTAAACCAGTCTGCAGCAGCACCATGGAGGAATCCACGGTGCTGTTTACATGGTGAGTAAATGACACCGTGCTTTTGTACTGACATTTTTGGCCACGCGAGTCAAACCGTGTTGCCGCTAAATTGCATTTTCATGACCGCTTATATCGCGGAGAGCCGCGCCCGACATGAACCGCAAGCCCGACTCCTCTCCAAGCGGGCTGCAGTCATGTGGCGCTGCGGTGTCGTGCCTCCTTTCTGTCCCCCTCCAACAAGCGAGTGTTGTGATACTGAGCTTGTGTGTGCAGGAGAGCAGAGCGAAGTTTGTAGTTTCTCTCCTCTGTCTGTGTTTTTTACTCAGGTGTCTGTTTTATTACACACAGTTGATGTCTGTCGGTCTGTGCTCGCTCACGAGCCTTGTTAACGGTTGCTTGCGCTCATGAAGGGCGTGCTGCTCATCTAGTGGGAGGAGCTGAGGACGCAGAAAACCAAACCTAACTCAAAAATCAACGGTTTTCAGGCTTTCTACCTACTGCAGCTTTAAACCAATCCATCTTTACACAGATCATGTTTATGTTATTGAATTATTTTATGTTAATGAACCAGGGGTCTTCTATGTTTTCCAGGCCATGGAACCCTTAGCTGATTGAGTGACAGAGCAGGGACACCCTACTACAGTCATTCCCAAACCTAAGAAAGCCACAGCCCTATTTGAAATCTGAAAACATTTTTGCAGCCCACCCAAACCTTTAATCACAACTCTGATAAACACATAAGACTAATCGTACTAATGATGAGACATAGATGTTAATGGTGTTAATGTGACAGGTCATCAAATGTGGTGTAACAACTGTTAAACTAGGTCAAGTAAATGAGGAATAACAATTTAAATCCCATGGCTTTGTTTTATTAGTTCAGATTACTTTAAAAAAAAATCATAAATATGTAATGGTAATTTCAAACTTACAAATTGTAACTTAACATGTTTTAAATGTATTTTTCATGGCCTCTCAAGGCCTACATGCAGGGCCCTCGTGGCCCACCAAGATGCTCTGGCTCACACTTTGGGAATCACCGCTCTACTACATAATGGGTCTTTAAACTTTAAACCATTTTAAAGTTGAACCAATTAATGTTCTGGTGAAAAAGTAAATGTCAAGCACTGGTCACAACTCACCAGAGGATTAATGATATTAAATTATAAGATCATTTTCATTTCATTTGAGAGCAGATTTACAAACAACAAAACTCCATAGTTTTCACCAAGGTTTTCACTGCTAATAAACATGTTTATCCCTTACTCTCTTCAACCAGAAAATGAATAAAGCAAAAGTCATTATGAGCTGCTGACATCAGTGGTGTCTTACCTGTGACAGTAAGCACCATGCTGGCAACTTGGTAGCCGATGGGATTGCGGGCGATACACTCATAGCGCCCACCATCAGCAGTGCCCACGTCCTTCACCTCTAGATAACCCTCAGGACTGATGTGGAACTTGCCGCTCTCTGTCACCTGCACACCATCCTGGGAGGAAAATTGTGGGACAAAGGGCAGAGGTCAGGAGCCTGGGAGCTAGCATGTGGAAGGTAGGCATCAAATTGCTCACAGATGGGACGCATTAAGTTAGACAACTGAGCTGTTTAGTTTGCATGGATGCTTTTGGGCAGAAAAATCCACTCAACATTAATCTCAGAGATGCTTCATTGTCAATATTGGCACTGAATCATAAAGTGGCAAATAAAGAACCACAAACCATTTCCTGGCCCCTTTCTTCTTCTATGTTCTCTTTAAACCACTTATGCACTTGTCTAACCCCATGACCTCTGTGTTGATGAGGTGACAGGCGCCTCACTCAGCCAACAAGAGCTTTATCATCTAACCTTGTTCCAGGTGAGGACAGGCTGTGGCTGGCCCTGAGCGCTGCAGGGAATCTGGACGTCCTGGCCAGACTCCACCGTCAGGTCCCTTGGAGCATTTGTGAAAACAGGCGTTACTGAATGAGTTAAAACATACACACACACACGCGCATGTGTTAATGATTATACGCCAGTGCTCAAAGTACTGTACATGTAAAGTGCATTTTGCAATCAATCACAGCAGACAAAAAAAAAAAAACTCTTGAGAGACTTATCTCAGCATTTTACTGTCCTGCATATGCTCACAGAACATACACACACTCACAGTGTTTGTGTTACACTGAAGTCGACATTTTTCTTTTCTCTATTACACGACCGCAAAATGTTAAACAGCTTAAAGTCAAAGTGGAGTTCAAAAGGAAATGAGGGCATACTGTATTTTAAACTCCACAATATGGTTAAAAAAAAAAATAAAAAAAAAATCAGATTCTGATTATTTTAACAGATACTGCGATATAATTCAACATATATCATGATTTTGCTAATATTTTGATTAATTGTGCAGTCCTAAAGTATTTTAAAAGGAATCATACCATAGTCTAGATGAATACTCTTTTCTAATTGGCTGGCAATAAAAACAGTCAGAACTGTTTAACATCTTACCTGTTTAGCATTAAAACTGTTTAATTCACATGTAGTTGGGCTCAAGTTTAATCACCGTTTGAAATTCATTCGCTACCTAACTTGTAACCATAGCAACATTAAAGAGTACAGCTGTCAAAGCTTACTGATTATCAACTGTGGCAGCCAGATGTTAGAAACTTGATAAACTGGGGCGGACGTTTAGCTCAGTGGGTAGAGCGTCCGACCCATGTATTGAGGCTGTAGTCCTCTGCAGCGGCCGCTGGTTCGACTCCCGCCCTCGGCCCTTTGCTGCGTGTCATCCCCCCTCTCTCTGCCCCCTTTCCTGTCTACCCTTCAGCTGTCACCGTAAATAAAGGCACAAAAGGCCAAAAAAAAAATAACTTAAAAAAAAAAAGAAACTTGATAAACTAACAACTGGACTGCACCAATGGAAACAACCAATTTGAAAACAGTAAGCTTGCTTGCTTCATAACTTTCAATTTTGAGGGCAAAACTTTCACTCAAAAATCTGCGAATGCTTTTATTTCATATATACCTGCGGAATACCAGGACAGAAATAAAGAGTGAAACAAAG
>JAJHUR010111657.1:0-10022 GCA_027495735.1 Lutjanus campechanus | reverse complement strand
GATCGATTTGTTTCGACTCCTCCACCTTCTCCTGTTCAAGCTTCACCTCACAAACTGTCAGCGTGAGACTGAACAAACTAAATCTGCAGCACGGTAAACTTTCTCCCTGAGAAAATCTCTCTGTACGTCTGAGAGGAAGAGGAGCTGCAGCAGAGAGAGTTTACAGAGGACGGATGTCTTCCTACACATCAGCTCCCCCCTCTCCTCCTCCTCCTCCTCCTCCTCCTCCTCCTCCTCCTCCTCTCCGTCCTCTTTGTGTGGAGCTGCTGGGTTCAGTGTGTGCATGCAGCTGATAGCAGCATGTGGACTTTAATCTGCCTCTATGTTTAAAACATGATCAGTATCCGCCAAGATGGATGTCCTCCTGCACACGCTCGCCTGAGAAAACACAGAGCGACTGAGACGGTGGAAGTAACTAATTATAAATACTCAAGTTACTGTAATTAAGTGATTTTTTGAGTAGATTTTCAAGTCTGCATTACACTATGTAATCTACTTAGTTACATTTAAAAACAGAGATGAGTACTGAGTATAATTTGAGTTCATATCCAAACCTTCTGTCTGCATTTTAGTAGCCAATCAGGTGATCCGATCACAAACAGGCCAACGAAAACATAAGAAAGTATTGATGGATATTTAATCAGTCGTCTATAATAAATGACAGTAACTGCAGCTCATCTGTCTTGTCTGGTGGAAACTTAAAATGAGAAAAAGTAACAAAACAAAACAGAAAAAAAACTTAAAAATGATTCATGATTCATCAGTTGTTAGGAAGAAAATGAACAGTGGTTTGGAGAAGTGACGATGAGCACGGAGCAGAACAGACGGGACGTTTGGAGAAATCAGGGCTGATTTAAAAAAAATGATGTTGTGATTGTTTTGACTGAAATTTCAGTCGTGATATTCGATACAATTTCACATTTGCTAAAAAAATCCTGATTAAAATCATGATGAGGTGACATTTGTTGGGTTTTTATCAAACATCTGGAGAACAAAGACTTGGAGCTCAGCTCGTCTCTGCAGATCCTCATTTTTTCTGCTGTTTTCTCACATTTTCCCTTTTTCAGAAATTTCTGATTTGGTTCTTGTTGTGTGGTTTGAAAATCGCACTCGGCCACAATGCGAGTTGATCATTTTGCGATTAATTGTGCAGCACTTAGATACTCTGAGTAGTTTTTGAGACAAATACTTTGTACTTTTATTTGTAATTGAGTAATATTTTAGTAATGTAATAGTACGTGTACTTCTTTCCATCCCTGGTGAAAAGAGGAAAATGTCTTTGTCTCACAGCTGAAGACTTTAAATCTGCAGGTTTTTCTCCGTCTGTTTGCTTTGATGAGACAGAAGTTTGTCTTTGTCCTGTTCAGGAAAAAGCAGCATGTCTCTGCAGAGAATAAATGATAAAATTATCAACATTAATCTGATTTATTATAGATTTATTATAGAAATTAAGACATAATGTTTGGTACTGATGTTTTGAAATGAATGTAAAACAACAGCTGACCTGACATTAACTGATTCTTCATAATTACAGATAATCAATCAGTCAACATGTCTGACTGTCATGTGTCTGATGGGACAGGATGTGAACTGATGCTCAAACTGTAAACTGCTGAGATGTTATCTGACTGCTTCAGCAGACAGTTTAGTTTAGTGTGAGACAGAGAGAGACGCTCTCACTGCAGGATCCTGCAGGACGTCATGTTTGTCTCGTCCACAGTCAGAGGACTTTAACTCTGTCTGGTTGGAGACGTTTCTCTGAGACACGACACTGTATGACTGTGACTTGTTTCCACTCTGCAGTGACTCGTTGACACGTTAACTCTCATTCTGTCTGTGTGATGCGTTCAATGTCCATTCAAGGCATCAGTAAACAACACAGCTCTCAGCATCGAAGACTCTGGAGTCACATGTTGAAGTGATGCAGGAAGAGTTCAGAAAGAGGCACGTCTGCTTTTGATGAGTCTAATTATTTAGTCCTGTGGTTCTCAAACTGTGGGATGATTCATTAACTAAAATAAGATGAAAAATATATAAAGAAAAAAAAGAAATACATAGAGACACAGTCTGCAAACCAACATGATATTAATGTTTCCTCACCACAGTCTGAATTTATATTTACATTTAATCTCATCAGGAACATCTCTAATCTTCACTACAGTAATATCTTTGTTCTGATCATATTTTAGATATGATGTTCACTTTCACAAGTGTGTGTGTGTGTGTGTGTGTGTGTGTGTGTGTGTGTGTGTGTCAGCCTGTCACAGTGGATTCTCGTGGCGACGCAGTGAGACTGAACACTGATCTGAGACGGAGGAGAAGACATTTAGCCTCTGACATGCATCACGCTAACATGATGCTAACATGATGCTAACATGATGCTAACATGATGCTAACATCCCTTCATCCCGTCTCGTCCTTCACACCAGCGTTTTTTCCTCCTGTCTTCTTCTTCTTCTTCTTCTTCTTCTTCTCTTCTTCACTTGTCCATCCAGCCTTAATGTTCCTGTTACCTCCAAACATCTTTTTATTAATCATAACTTCTGTCCATGAAACATTTCCTCATGTTGTTTTTGTGTCTTTGTTTTGTGTCCTCGTCCGTCCCTGTGTTTCTCTCCACCAGCTCCTTGTTTTCCTCTCAGACCTCAGGATTAGTCTTTTCTTAAATAAGGCCATTAAATGTCTTTTTACCATTGTTTTCTCCACTCAAGGCTCAGCTAAATAAGGGCCAGTAATTGACTTTTTTGTCTCCTGTTTACTGGCTGTGGCTCAGGCAGCAGTTCTGGCTCTCTCTGCAGCCGTCGGCATTTAGTTTTAATTTTGGCCATTAGAGCCGGAGCTGGGCTGCAGCTTCAGCTGTGACCCCTCACGGCTTTCTGTTTGTTTGGATACTTGTTGTTTTGTAGTTTCTGGACTTTTCTGTCCAGCAGAGAAGAAACTTTGTCCTTCTGGGAATCTGAAAATCTGATCTCATGTGAGACTGAAGGGGGAAAATAAAATGAAAGTGTCAGGATGAATCCACACTGCTGCTGCTGCTGCTGCAGGGATCATCACTGCATCAGTCCCACAACAGAGGATTCTGGTTTTCAGGCAGAATTAATATGCAAATACATGCACACATGTAAACAAATGGTGCAAACAGATACTAATATACTGTTCTCCAGTCAGCGGTCAGCATGGACAGACAAATTATCTCAGTGTAAACAGTGAAGTCGGCTCCTCCGTGGTCACTGCTGCACACAGGTTTACGAGCCAACGAGAAGATAAATCCACTTTTTTAATCCCAAAAGTTGAAAAGGCAAAAGCTGAGCTCTCCTGTGGCTGGTCCAAGGGTCCACAGTTTCTCTGTGGGTCGCTGCTGCAGAGGGGTTGAGAAGCAGGAGAGAAAATAAATCAGCTTTTTAATCCCAAAAGTTTAAAAAACAAAGGCTGAGCTCTCGTCTGGTTGTAATTAATTACCTCCATCCCTGCACAGGGTCACTGGCTAAACTGCTGCTCTTGACAAGTTGGGAGTGAGATGGTCGTCACGCACAAACAACAACATCTCCTCTGCAACACAACTACAGTCGAGTCAGGACTAAGAAGAGTGAAATAAAATCCCTGAGTTTCTTCCTCACTCTTCAGGTTGAGTTCAGGGTCACACAGACTCTGCAGCCTTTAACTGCCCTCAACAAACACCATGTGCACCATCACACACATCCAACAGTGGAAACTTGACACGTACAAAACCTGTTTGCAAAGCTCATATTTTCCTGTGTGGTTGAAATGAACTGTGACCTGCAGCTCGCTGCTGTTAGCCGAGCCTGAGGACGAGGGTTCCCTCAGGAGAACCGTCGAGTCTTTCACTTCAGTCTGCCGTGGGTGGAAATGTTTCCACCTGATCTTTCATTAGCACCGTGCTACGGAGACAAATCTCCCCGGTGTTCCACATGACGGTGTTCCACATTCACACAAAGTGTTTATGTTAAAGTAAAATGAGATAAGGAGGTAAAATGGCCCCGAGTGGTTTATATTTTCATTTTAAAGACAGAACCACAACCTGTTAGAACATTTGCGGAACTCTTTACGACTGCAGCAGCTACATGTTCTCGTGATCTGCTGTGATCACCTCTGTGTGTATTCCCTCACCACTTCACAGCGGCTCCGTTTCCTCCTGGAACACATGCAGAACATTCCCTGAGAGATAAATCATGAACCCTGCAGCACCAAACACCGTGTGAACAGAGATATGCTGCACCCATCTGTAGATTCCCCCCAAAAACACTTCAGACAAACCTCAGTGCAACATTCGGATCAACTCTCGTCTCAGCGGCGTCTCTTTGATACTGAACTGCAGCTCACCTCACAAACACCGAGCTGCAGTCTGTGGATCACGTATAAATACACCTGCCTCTGTGGATCTGTGCTTATCTGATAAAATGCAGCAGAAAAAGCCACAAAATACATTTTGTACAAGACTGAGTCTTAAAATAAGTCGTATCTAAGCAGAACAATGTTGTACTGACAGAACAGCACTGCAGCTGCTGGCTTGTAATATATATGGATTAATAGAAGAAACGATTCATCCCACTAAACCACTTTATAAACCAGCTTCGGTTCTATTTTAGTTCTTCTCAGTGCAGTGACAACTGGGACTAGAACCCTCCAGGAGAGACAGAGTGTGTGTTATCTTTACAGAGCAGACAGACGGCACCAGATAAGAACGGGGGAAATCAAACATATTGGGACATTTACTTAATTAATACACAAGACATGAAGATAAATACCTCCAAAAACAAAATCAATAAATGTAAAAAAATAATTAGACAAAATAGAAACATAAATAAATAACAAACAAATCAGTCCCTGCAGGATTTGACGGGCTGTCTTTGGGATTGTTGCAGCCAAATGTCTGAAAAATGTCTTCAAGGAAGCTATTCTAAAAAAAACTGTGATGCATGTTGCAGAGTTTGAATTCACAGGGTTTGGTTGAATTTGCATGAATTGTTGCAACTGCAACAACACAACTTCCTGGAGGGACTGACAAATACAACTGAACTGTGATGTTGTGTTCACAACAAGTCACACAAAATTCAACCAATACCTGAGAATTCTGTGCAACCTGCAATTCTGTCCAAATTCCACGATTTTTGACTAATTTGACCAATCAGAGCAGCAGCAAAACCTCTGACATGTACGTCAGTGAACCGACTCAGGGTTTTGTTTTATTATTCACCACTTTTTTTTTTTTGCATTCATATTTTTTTTAATTTTGTCACAGATACTGAAGAGAACACGATATTTTACATAGTTATTGACATTTATCAACACTGTTGTAGAATTTTGTGCTGGTTTGACAGTTTGAGCTCCAAATAAATCATTTTTTTTGTTAAAAATTACCCCCCTGGTGCACGTCTTCATGGACTAATAAAGCAGATTTTTAATAATTTTTGTAATTCTGAGCCTTTTTGGTGAGGTGAGTCACTCAGAACAGGGTGTGGTTTTGTTCTCCCTCGAACAATCTGCCTTAGATTTTTGAATGAATTAAAAAAATAATAATAATAATCACAACTTTCTTTTGCAATTTTCAAAACCTGCACTTTCGTTGCAAAAAATACCTAAAAGTGTCTCAACATTTTTTATAAAAGCTGCCATGAAATCAGACATTTTAGGTCACAACAATCCCAGAAAAGGCCACAAACTCCTGGAGGAACTGATGGAAGGATCCCTTCAGTAATTAAAGTAACAACACAATTAGAAATGTTCATATGACAGGTAGAACATAGAGACTAGGGCTGCACAATTAATCAAATTTTAATCACAATCACAAATTTGGCCGTCGCGATTAAATGAAAATGTACAAAAGCACGGTGTCATTTACTCACCATGTAAACAGCACGATGGATTCATGGTGCTGCTGCACACAGGTGAAAGTGGATTTATCTTCATGTTTGCTTGTAAACCGAACTAACAGTCTTGTTAGTGAGGAGAACCTGCTGGACTGGTGGAGGGAACATCAGCGACTCTACCCGCGACTGTCCTGCAACAAGTTCCCCCTCAGAGAGGGTCTTTAACACGAGGGGGGGATTTTGAACTGAAAGAATTGTTCACATATTGTTTATTTAAAATAGAAAGTGCAATAAAAATATGTTTTCCTCACATAATGAATAATCGTGATTCATAATCGTGATTTCAATATTGATCAAAATAATCATGATTAACATTTTGGCCATAATCATGCAGCTCTGATAGAGAGTTACAGCCCCACTCATTTCATATTCTGTTGTTGTACTGTTTACTGAGGTTGGCTTTGTAATGTGTTTTTTAGGAAACTTAAAGGAATAGTTCACCCAAAATGAAAATTCAGTCATTATCTCCTCACCCTCATGCTGATTGCAGGTCAGGTTTAGTTTTTTAGTTCATAAAACACTGCTGGAGTTTCACAGGAAACCTTGTTGCAGAATTGCTTAAATGATGGAAGTGAATGTTGACCAGTTTTCAAACATATTAAAGAAAAGAATGAAAACATAAAATGCCTCCATGCTGCTCGTCTGGTGAAATCCAAGTCTCCTGAAGTCCCAACATGTCAAGTTGACTTGACAGACGTCATTTACAGTTTTTAGCCTGAATGTTCACATGTGCGTGCACACTGTCTGAACCGGGTGTGTGTGTTGTGATGGTGTGCAAGCGGCATGTCAGGAATGAACTGAGGAGTTATGAGAGTAATTAGAGTATTGATCACTGTAATCTTTTCCATGTAATGTCCACTGTTTTCCTCCGCAAAGGTTGTAAAGATCCACTGGAGCATTCAGGGTTCAGAGCACCTCACCTGGGTCACGAGTCAGCTTCTCTGACTGTTAGACCACCACACTTTAATACAGTTTAATGACTGTGTTGTAATCAATTATATCAACGTATACAGATACAGAAAGTTCCCGTCACACAGCCTCCAACCACCACTGAGCAGTTTAATGTCATCGTTTTCCCCCGAACACACTGGAGACCAGAGTTTACTCACAGATTTTGGGTGTTTACACTCAGTATCCCAGGTTATCACAGCGGCCTCCTCCACCTGACACCCACTGTCTCCTCCAATCACTGTTTTTCTTTTATGAACACAGTTTGATCATTTAAACACACACTGCCAACCACACACACACACACACACACACACGGCCTCTCTTCTCCACTCATGCTCAGTTCAGGAGCGGTGGGCCATGCTGGTGCTTACTGATGATTACAGCTTGTGCCTGTGGGAGTGTTTGAAGAAACGCTGCTACACACTTCAACAAGCAGGAAGAGCCCTCAGCAACCAGCTCGTCTGCACGTTTATTATCATGTTCACATTCGTCACGTCCGAAAAAAGCTCCACATACACTGCAACACCCTGCAACACACTGCAACGCACTGCAACGCACAGCAACGCACTGCAACACACGGCAACACACTGCAACGCACTGCAACGCACAGCAACACACGGCAACGCACGGCAACGCACTGCAACGCACAGCAACGCACTGCAGCGCACGGCAACGCACTGCAACACCCTGCAACACACTGCAACGCACTGCAACACACAGCAACGCACTGCAACGCACTGCAGCACACGGCAACGCACTGCAACACCCTGCAACACCCTGCAACGCACGGCAACGCACGGCAGCGCACGGCAACGCACTGCAACACCTTGCAACACACTGCAACGCACAGCAACACGGCAACGCACGGCAACGCACGGCAACGCACGGCAACGCACGGCAACACACGGCAACACACTGCAACACCCTGCAACGCACTGCAACGCACAGCAACGCACAGCAACGCACTGCAACACACTGCAAAACACCCTGCAACGCACAGCAACGCACAGCAACGCACTGCAACGCACTGCAACGCACGGCAACGCACTGCAACGCACTGCAACACCCTGCAACGCACTGCAACGCACAGCAACGCACTGCAACGCACTGCAACACACTGCAACACCCTGCAACGCACTGCAACGCACTGCAACGCACTGCAACGCACAGCAACGCACTGCAACGCACTGCAACACCCTGCAACGCACTGCAACGCACTGCAACGCACGGCAACGCACAGCAACGCACTGCAACGCACTGCAACGCACGGCAACGCACGGCAACGCACGGCAACGCACGGCAACGCACGGCAACGCACGGCAACGCACAGCAACGCACTGCAACACCCTGCAACACACTGCAACGCACAGAAACACACATCAATCCATACGTGAGGTTCAGACACTGTGGTTCTCAGTGGAGATGCCAGCAAGGCATGATGCGTAAACTGGCAAATCTGAAGACAGATCTTGTTGTGAACACATACAGATAGTAGCTTTGTGTCCTCTTCATTCATGAACAACCCTCTTTATCTTTAGTGCTGCGTAAAAGCTCAGAGGTCAGCAGCAGCCAGATGTTTGCTGATGTTTTGAATGTTTTGCTAGTTTTTGGTTGCAGAGCGTGAAGTCAGACGGGCAGAAAGGAAACAGGTCGACTGTGAGCACCAGATGGTTTCTCATGAAGCTACAGCGAGTGTGTTGTAGCAGTGATGTGATTGCACACACACACACACACATGGCGGTGACGATGACATGCAGAGAAGGTGTAACGTGGCCCCCGTGGCCCTGCAGGTGAGAGGCTAACAGAGCAGGTCTCTCTGCAGCAGTGAGAACTGAACACACGTCACAACCTATTCTGAGACCGCCGCCTCACGCCTGGCGAACATCGCTGCTGTGCAGGAGTGACCTCAGCTCACAACGACCTCTCGTCTGTGTGAAACACTGCAAAACAAAAGCTCGTCTGAAGGCGTTTACTTCATTAGATACAGCAGGGAGGGAAAAATATATCTGAAGGTCAGCGGTCCGACCTCAGCAGCAGGAAGTCACCTGGAATCTGTTCTGAGACTCCAGACGGGTTTGTTGATGGTGAATTATGGTCTGTTATAAACCCTGTTATAACTTCCAGCATGCTGAGAGTCTCTGTATCCACCTGATTTACTGCTCCGTCTGTTTTCATTGGCTACATTTGTCACCTGTCACATATTGGGTAACGTAATGGTAAATAGGTGGTTATTACCAAGTAACACGTTTGAAATTTCTTAGAAATTACCAACAAATTTAATGGTTAATGGATGTGATAATTAGCAGGTACCATCCTCATGTAGCTGGTGGTCATCACAAAGCAACATATTTGATTTTTTTGATCATCAGTGTGGTTTTCATGCAGGTTAGTTTGGCTCTGCTGGGCAGAGGTGTTCCAGGCTCATTTTACAGGAATTTACAGGACAGAGAAAGAGGTTGATGAACAACGTTCTAACATGATTCAGCTCACTTGAATTTCCAGAATGACTGTCAGCAAACATGAAAACATTTTAGGAACAAAGTCGACATGATGTGACTTTTCCTGTCAGAGCCAGCAGGCAAAACAAGTTAAAAAAAGAAATCAATACTTTGTATAAAAGTTGTTTTCATGTATTTTCTGTTTATTGTGTTTCCCAGTTTGTCTACTGTAGACTGACTGTATCTGTTTTCTGCATCAGCGTCTGATGTATGAAGGGTCGAAGTTTAAAGTTTAAAAAGTGAATTTTCTTTGGTTTTGGGTTTCATTTCTCTCCAGTCAGTCATTAACTGAACTGTAACTTTATCACTTTGCAGAGTTTAGCAACATCAGTGTTCTGCAGTCATTATTTGTTGATGTTTCTCCCACTTAAGAGCCTGAAAAGCTCTCTGACAGACGAGGAAGAGGAAGAGGAGGAGGAGGAGGGACAGATGAAGAGGTGGCAGTTAAAGCAAAAGAGAGGGAGAGCTGAGGAAGACGAGCCAACAGAGAGACGCGATTAATGGCGTCATTAAAAGGCAGACGATGTGTTTTACAGGAAGATATATATATATATATCTGTGTGTGTGTGTGTGTGTGTGTGTGTGTGTGTGTGTGTGTGTGTGTGTGTGTGTGTGTGTGTGTGTGTGTGTGTGTGTGAGAGGGAGACATCACAGAAACCACACACAGAGTACCACTTGGATCTGG
>JAJHUR010111656.1:0-30660 GCA_027495735.1 Lutjanus campechanus | reverse complement strand
ATTTTCGTCTCTGCACAGAGATGCATTTATTTATAGTAACAGCATTTTATAGTGAGCAGCATACATATGTCTTCTACAAATCCCGACCACGTTTGCAAAGTTTGGATGAAAATAAATGCTGGTCTGCAGTGCGCACTGCCGTTATGTGTTTAATTTTAAATTTAAATTAACAGGTAGGCTAATCAAAAACAAGATTTTCTGACCTACATGTCTCGGGTTCAAATGCATCAAATTCCCACATCCAGTTCATGCTCTGGCAGCTGTCCAGTGTGCTGAACCAGGTGACAGTTACAGTACTACTGTACTCAGAGCGGAGCCGCAGCCTCTGCGTTCTTGTGGCTTGTTTGCAAATCGCGCGAGCCGCTGCTCAGGGACCGGCAGCCGCACATCTGGTGGGTGGGTGGAGGGGGGATCTGTGCGTACTATGAAATTGAATCCTGGCAGCGCCACTGTCAGTGAGGACTTTGAGTTCTCGGTCTGTAGATTTTTGTTTTCTTCTTCTGTCTGACTCTGCCATTGTCGTGTCAACTGTGATCTTGGAACAGAGCCACCTATATGCCATGCGGCTTATTGCAATCAGAGGCGCAAATTGCACTCAGCTGCCCAACTTTGTGGGCGTGTTAGCGCCGGCATATGATTAGAGCAAATTCTTTTGAGGATAAGGCGCTAAAACAGGGCAGATTGCGTGAGCTATTTCTGCGCAAATGATGGCGCTATTAGCAGGAGCAATCCATTCTTTGTGGATCTGGCCCTTAATGTTTGAAAAAATATGTCTCCTTGATAGACAAAAGCAATTTTTTGCCAGCTGAAATGACAAATGGAGCAGAGGTCTAGATAACATTTTTTATCACCTGTAGGTAGCTAATTAAGCTAGCATTAACTCAAAGTGTCTCAAATATGCACTTAATAGTTATATACTGTACACAATACTGAGCTGAACAATTAATGCTAAAAATGGCAAAGAGTCAACATCCTGACAAGTTGATGATCTGTACTGAAGACGGGAAATAAAGAAATATTATTGATCTTATGCGTCACCCTGAGGATATGTTTGATGACACAGATGTTAACATATACTCTGAAATGGTTGTATCCAAGACTGTGGCTTCTACACAATTAGCAAATAGCATACAGTGGATTGTATATAAAATGGACGATGGTCTCCACTTCCATGACATGAAACCATCTGTTTATAGCATTAAATGACTAATAGCACCAAACTTATCAGAAAGAAAATTAACATTTAAACATCCACCAGCGTGATAAGAACTACTTAAAATGAAGGAAAACCATCTTTGGGAAAATTTTATTGGATGTGTACTTGACTTTTTAGTTGGGCACATATCATGTCTGCTACATGAAGGGGGCAGGATTTATGTTATGACCTATACTGCAGCCAGCCACCAGGGGGCAATTGAGATGTTTTGGCTTTACTTTACACATGTGTACTCTACATTAACCTCGGCTCCTTGAGTAACTATTACTACAGCCCAATGTACACCTAGCATGTGGAGAAATCCAATGCTAAGCTATGATTGGACAAATGCTGTGTGGGCAAACAATTGTGAAGACCTCATGCCGTGACTGAGATTTCTTTTTTTTATGTCCATTAGTTGATACTTCTACCCAGTGTCCACAAACATCCACACTGATAGCTCATTTAAAAACTCCACTTCATCTGACTGGCATGTCCTGCGTTTGAAGAAACTGTAACACCCTTACAAAGCCCAAAGGAAACCAACTGCATTTAGAGAGGAGCAGCGCTCAGCTGTGATTGGGCAGTGATTTGTTTAAATTTAACAAGCAAAGGTCAAGCAGGGGCACTTCTTTCTGTCACGGTTACTTTTTTCCCCATTATAAAGATAAATACATCATTAAAAGGGTAGTGCCATTTACTTTCAGCTCACTTCAAATCACTCTGAGATGGTTAGTGAGGAGATGAAATCTCATAAGGCCGATAGGGAAGAAGCATGGGTGGGAGAGGACGAGGCAGAGAGGACATGCGGATACAAAATGAGAAAGATGAGGCTACATCAGGTCAGAGGAGGTCTGAAGAAAGAAACTTGAAGAGGAATTTTGCCACATTTTATGTGGATTGTCAATCAGAGTTGACTGGAAATGTAGTTAATTGAAGCAATTAATTGAATCTGTTGACAAACGCTTCTGAAACCAGTGTTGTTACAGTGGTCGGTGTTCAGGAAGAACAACAGGCTATTTCAGCGTGGATTTCTAGTCTTCACCTCTGACCCGCTAGATAGGGCTGCGTGTTGTTTAAGAAAACCAGTACCAATACCAGTGCACTTTCAGTGATAATGATACCAATAGAGGACTTCATTCAACATCTTTTCTTTCATTTTGATGGCATCTCGGCATGCAATTCGGTCAAATACTCCACCCTCTAGCTGCTAGCTATAGCGGCTAGCTGTAGCTGCAGTAGTGGGACAATCACATGTTGCATTAAACTGAAGAGAGCTTATGGTGATTGGCTGTGAGCAAAACCATAAAAATAGTGTTTTTTCCTAGATCTAGGCACAAAAAGGATTGAATGCAGGTATCGTTTGACTGGATTTTTGATGGAGTTTTGATTGACTACTTGGTACTGGGTTATTTCGGTCGATACACATTATAGAGTACCAACACCCAGATTCAGTGCTAGATGAGTATTTTTTGTCACCTGTGTTTTGGCCAACAGAGTATCATCAGTATCAGATGTGCAATCCATCCTGGCACATGTAGGGACTGTCGGCATGCGAGCAAGAGAACTCAGCTTTCTTGGTCAATATAGCATGCAGTAAGGATTTTTTTTACTTCAATTGACTACACTGACCATAAAAACTGGCATCCACATAAAACAGTGCAAATTCAAAACAAATTTTAATAAAGCTGGGATCAAGCAGAGAAATCACACCATGTCCTTGTTTATCAGCTCATTGCAAACTTTGTCTGCAGTTTGGTGACTGAAAAAACTGTTGGTTGGTTTGTTGACTCTGTGCTACTGTAGAATAAAGTGCAACACGCCAACGTCTGTGAAACCACGTCCTCTGTAGATACAATCGACCGATTCTAAATGATTGAAAACACAACAATTCTTATTTTCAGGTGATTATGCACAAATGAAAAAATACTTACCAATATTTTATTCCATTTCTGCCAATAAAGCTCTGTGAACAAGTGCATCAGATCAGAAAATTCATACTGTATATGTGTCATTCTGGTGGGAAATTAAAAAATTGCTATAACTGAACTCTAGTTCTTCATGTATTAATGCCATTCTTCATGCCACCATGCTGTCTTAGACGACTTCTCAGCATACTTTCCTGCATCATGTAGTTTTAACCCAGTCTAGTCAGAATGTATCAGTGTCCTCCACTGCATGTGCATGTGTTTATACATTTGCATGTGTTTGCACATGAATCTCACTATCTCTCAGTTGAGATCCAGCCTGTGTGAACCGCCTCATCGTCCTGTCAGTGCTCGGCAGAGTAATGAGCTGTAATGCATTTCTCGAGCTCACTATCTGCCCCCCCTGTTTTTCCCCGCCCTCGCTCGATATCCCAGAGGGAAGCGTGCCCCCGGCAGCTATTAGAGTGGTCTGAGCGGATCGTATCTCTGTGGTTGACTTTATTAGGAGATGATTTTACAGACAGAATAGAGCCATCAGAGACAAAGATAGAGTCTAAAGGAGCGTATAGAGGAAGAATTTTGTAACATTAGTCATCTGAGATGAAGAGTGGCGATGAATGACACATGAAGTGAACAAGGAAGATGTGGAGGAGATAATGAGGCAGGAAATGCTCATTTTCATTTCCTCCATTAGTACTTGGGACAACTGATAAGGAAAGAGACATTGTATAAGAGTTGAGAGTGAGGAAATGAGAGTGGAAAGGAAAGACAAGGGATTAGCGGGCACAAAGGAAGAATAGAGGAAGGAGGAGGTGTAAAGAGGAAGGTATCTGACACATAGAAGAGCATTAATAGAGTATGAGAATGAATTAGTAAAGTTGAGGAAAGAACACAAGTATATGACAAGAGAAAAGGGAGGCAAGAAAATGAAGCGTACAGGTGTTGAGGAAAAGAAAGAGTCTGATCATCATTAATGCCCACTGACACTCTCATTTTATTTGCTTTATACGGTTGATTTTATGTCAAATATTAAAAGAAACATCATCTCTTTCCCACAGGTTTTCTGCCCAATGTAGTGGTGGCTATATAGCCTTTTAAGCATACAGGAAAACATTGAAAGTAAAAGTTTAAATTTGTACTGAGCTATATTTCTGAACTCTAACAAACAACTGACAACGCATTATTTTACTTGCCACATTTTGAGAAGAATTTTTTAGGATAGCTCATTAGTCCTCACCACTTCATAACTACTTTGAGCAACCATACATCAGTGGTTCTCAAGTAGATGTCAATTTCTTTTTACCACTTACCAATAAATAATGAATATTGTTTTCATTTTTAAATATAAAACAGTTCGCAGATTACATTTTAATCTAACAATCCATAACTGTCACATCATCTGTTAATGGTGGACACCGACTCTCTCTACATGGTTATTCTGTGTAGACATGGTGCAAATATTTTTAAAACATATCTTTCTAATACATTTCTCTGTCAAATAACTAAATGGAAGTGCAAAAAAAAAGAATAGGCTATGAGAAATTCCCTGGCAAATTTAGTATCTTGTCAGGGGTCCCTGGCTGTGAAAAAAGAACCTCTACCACACAGAGCAAATAGACAGAAATTACGTTCCAGATAGAGTTTGTTTTTGGTCTTTGTTTGGTCGCTCGAGGCTCAGGTGTTCACTTCTCACCATCACCTACAGTTTACCTCATCCAACTCACTCATCGTCCAATCAGCAGCCAGTTTCTGTGCGACATATACGCCTGCAATATCAACCTGTTAGATGCCATCAGTGGGTTTCTACCCAATGATCGCAAGCTTTTGGAACTGACTCACTGGACTTCACAAAAAAGTAAGCATGAGCATTTGTTACCATGGACAAGATGAGCTACAACACCCTCAAACCAGGCAGTTACTGCTGACAAGACCTGTCTGCACAGTCACATGGAAATGAAGGATAACATCTCGGTCCATCTGTCCAACTCCAGACGCCTGTTATCAACCTTGTCACCCCAGTGACTCAACCACCCAGGCAGGAGGTGAGAATTGAAGTACTGTGGTTACTGGTGCGCTGCAGCAACCTGATGTAAGCCACCTCAGTAAAGAGAAAAGAGGTCCATAGAAAAACGGGCTCCCAAAATATTTAGAGCCCAGTCGCAGCATTAAAAATGACCATCAATGTCACTTATGCTTTTCTGGATTAATGAAAATATTAAAAATCGAATGGTATTTGGGGGGAAATGGCTGCATTATTCTCCCCTGTCATTCAACACTGTGTGGACATTGACTATGAAAGTTTTAATCATTTATTTATTCTTATATCAGAGCCAAAATTTATTCAAATGTAAATAATACATTTGGTGTCTGAATTATATTGTTTCATCTACAGTATGTTGCAATAGCAATGAAGGGAATAAGGAAAACATCAATATAACAGGAGATTCCGAAGTTTTGACAGGTAATGTAGGTCCCAAAGTATTGCTATCTTGCCGGATGCTTTGTACACAGAACCATCTGGGAAGTCACCCTAAGAATCTGTTTGGAAAAGGGCACGCACTTTCAAAAAACACTTGGCAGGTGATTGGATAAAACCATCATCTGTCTATCACTTCTAACACTGGCTAACTTCAACTAATCAGATCAAACTCTTGCCGAAGTCGGTTGTGAGAAGAGCGAAAACATCCTCTCCATCAAGTAAAGCTTTCAGTGCCATTCTTTGCTCCTCTTTCAATGATTAAAAACTCTCTAGTTTTGAAATGGTTGATGCTATCACAGTATCTATGCTAACCTCTTAAGGAGCTGCTATTGTTTGTTGGAGATGAGTCACTTTCATGACACTCATAGTTGCCAGTAGTCCCTCCTAGGATGCCGATTGGCTGCACCACTTTTGGCGTGGACACCAACAGATAATTTGAGGCCTACCAAGATGGATTCTCGCGTGTTCTTGTGATCTCTCGAATTCAGCTGCCTTATTGTAGTAACTGATCACATGTCTGTTCCAAATTTTGAAATATAGTACAATTTTGATTTCATGGGATACTGTATAAAAACCACTTGACTTTTAAGGACATTTTGCATCTTGTGTCTTTGCATTTTAAGCTTTTTGTGTGTCATTTAACGCCATTAAGTCAAGCGAATTTTAGCTTCAGTTTTCATTTTGGATGTGGTAAAACTCGTCAGTGACCTTTGTTGTCATGGTGATCTTTGTCATGGTTAATTTTTGAAGTGTTCACAATTTCACATTAAAGTTAAAATAAGTCAACACTGACTTTATTTTACACAGGACACAAATTGTGACCTCCTGGGTCAAAGTGCTATTTGTTTGAGCCATCTGTCCTCCCGATGCAGACTTTCTCGCTCTTAATACTTCATTGCCTGACATTTTTTTCCACTTATGACTTGCTGTGACTGCATTAATATGTGCAGACTAAATGCCTTGAAGTTACATCCAAAAAGTAAAACCGGCATAATATTCATTAACATGCTATTCATATGCCTGTGTTGTAATACAGTATATTTTTAGGAGGAACGCCTACAGTGTATTTTTCATGTTCACATTTCTTTCACTTTGCTTGCTTGATAGCAGAATTAGTGTAACATCACAGAGTGAAAGTGATGAGCCAGTCTCCAGCAAACATTAGTCACCGAGGGCCTTTCTGCTTAAAATCAGAGATTTAACTCAGCTAAGAGATCATCCTCCCCCGAGGAAGATTTCTTTTTTTCTTGCATTAAATGCGTGAATCTTAGGCAGTCTGAAAATAACTAAAGGAGACAAACACGCCTAAATTTTCTGGGATAAATGACAAAACACACTTGTGTTGTTCTAAAAAGCTATAATTTAGTAAATAAATAAATTAACAGTAGAACGTAGAGCAGTGGAATTTGTGCTGTCTGAGTGGTATGAATGGAGACATCGCATAATGAATATTTTAAACAGTAAAGAGGTCTTTACAGTACACAACAATGATTAAAGAAATAAACCTTTTTTGCCTGAGGTATCGTGATTTAAAAGGCTTCCATGTGGGTGACTTTAAATGCTGCAAGTAAAAAACTAAAATCCTGCACACGATATGAACCCAAGATGGCAGTATAACAAGACAGAACAGCAGGGCGTTCATCTCTCCTCCACTCAGAGGTGAACCCTGAATACATCATCTGAGTTTGTTTAACAGCTGCATCACTTTGTTGAGTTAACAAGCCTGGAAAAACACATCTAATTATCATTTTGATCATTTTATGATTTAAAAGGCGTGATATACACTGTGGTGTGTTCCTCGTTTGTGTCACGTTGTACCCTCTGTTCTCTTCTTTCCATCTCTTCCTCCCGTCATCTCATACATCCCTCCCTTCATGCATGTGAGGCACCAGACCGTGAAGTCCACATTGTGAAACCACTCCTCTGTACACACACACACTTACACACACCACGCACACACACACACACACACTGGCCTCAGCAGACCTCTGACTCGTCTAGTCTTTCATCTCTTCCTCCTCTTTCATTTATGTAACTCATCACGTTACAAATACTGTAACAGTTTAGTCTCAACCTTAGGGTGAACACGCAACGTGGGTTTGTGCATTTTTTAAGAAAACATGGTGCATAATTGGCTGTAAAATAGAAAACTCAGACCATGAAAACATAAAAATATACAATTTTCACAAGACAGGAAAAAACTGGATAAACTGGATAATAAAAGCATATATTTACTGTAATAAATCATAAAATGATCATGATATATGTCATCAGAGATTATGGAAACATGTTAAGTTCACTTCTCTGACCACAATGCTGCAGTTTCCTCCTTTGAAATTCCTATTCCATGCTGGAATAACTGTTTTTGTTTGCCTGTTTCACATTAATTAGAGTTCAAATTAATGCTGAATGTTCACTGAATGAGTAAATGTCTGTTTGTGAGTTGTAGGAAATCATTAATAATCTTTTAGAAGGAGTAGATGTTTATAAAGGTTAATTTGAGCAATATGCTAATGGAGTTTGGCAGACAGTGAGGCAGGCAGCCAATGAACTCAACTCCAGAGGGTGTATTTTCAGAGCAGTGGACTTTTGTTTTCAGGATGACAGGCTTAACTTTACATCGACAGGTAGTCACTTTTTATTCTCAATTTACAATGTTATGTGCATCCTGCGATCCTGCAGTGTTCACCACGTCTGGGGATGAGGGGGCGGGGGAAAACAACTTATTTCAACCACAGATTGTATATTTCATATGTAAAGGATTTCAACCTATTTCCTATGGCTCCAACTCACTATTTGCTGCTGTAATGCTGTTGGAAGTATTGCTACTTTAAAGTTTTCACTCTTCAGGAAATGTACTGATGTTTTTTTTCTGCATGTTTTCTGCCTCTACAGAGATCCACATCATTTATCATCAAAGGACTGGAAACAGAAGCTTTGAGAGGTGACAACCACACTGGTTCATTAAACAACCTGAGAAACTTCTGTACATTGTGGCACTGACTTCATTCTGATCCGCTCTCCTGGATTATAAGAAAAAGAGACATGGATACACAATACAGGCATGTCAGGGTGATCATGCTCTGAATCTACACCATCAAACTGAATGGATGTGCATAACAGTGAAGAACGTGTCAGCCGTCATGTCATGTCGTGGTGAGGTGAAGCAACAACAGCCTATGATGACAAGGAGCAGTCTGAGGAGCCCTTCATTTTGAAAATGAGTGATTAGAATATTTTGGGAATGTAAAAGAGCTCAAATGACATGAATCCACAAAAACATTTCACTGTCTGGAGGAGACGATTAAAGAAATGGGACTGACTGGCTGCATCTGAGGATTTCTTGTGAGGACAACATGGGACTGGAAGAAAGATGCTGATGTACAGATAAAACATTCAAACTGTGATGCAACCTTTAATGCAAAACCTACTTTTAAAACCCTCTTTTTTTTTTTTTAAGGAAACAAAATAGCAGAACCGTTAAATCAGCTCCTACTTGTTTGTTTTCCAAGTGACGTATCTTGCTGAGGACAGGGTGATGGGTGACTGGGTGATCTGGTTACTCAGAGACTTCACTGTGGAAGCGAAAGCCAAAAAGCTGGGGGGATATCTTAACAGATGGTTTAAACTGACCCCTATGTGGCCGTGTGTGTCCATTATTTTATCTTTATCTGCATGTTGAAGTATCACATGAGAAAAGGTTGGTGGAAATGACAAAATTCTGAAAAACTTGCCCAATTTCAGGAGATAGTTTTTCCCTTTTTCAAAAAAAGAATTAATGCTCTAAATGGAAGATGGAAACTTTTTTTTTCTGAATGAAGAAAAAATGTGCTGCACAGAGTCAAAAAATAGTATTGGCAATCCAAAAGAGGGAAAATATCAGATGCTCTTCAAGGATGGGACCAAAAATAAGTTAGTTGAAAATAATACAAACATTTACTGGAGTACTAGGTAATGGATGGCAATCTGTAAATGATCTGAGGCCCTCTGCTAATAACTCTAAAAATCTTTCATTCAGTCGTGGCTACGCCAACAAGTTTCAACCCAGCTGAGTCACGATATAAGAACCACTTTTTCTGAATAGCTGAGTTCTGACATAGCCAACATTCCTCACATGCCTGATCAACTGTTTCCACTCTGATAATCTCTGATTCCTCAACACAAATCTGATAGAAGACATTTCCTCACAATAATCCATGAAACAAACAGAAATGTCCTGTTTCCATCACAGCTTCTAAGATGTTGTGCCATCCTGTTGCACCCTCTTCTTCTGCAATCGCAGACTAGTTTCCGACTGGCGAGCTGGCGCCACCTACTGATTATCTCCATGAACTAACTCCTAATAATTGCCTAACAGCAGTGGATGGAAGCAAGCGTCTGTTTAAATTTTCTTTTGCTGATTTATTCAAAATACAGTCAAAATGTGTATTACAACAAGCAACACGGGAAGTTTGACCATAAACATCTGCAGCTCTGTCGGTTAGCGGGTGGGGGAGCAATGTGAAATGTTAATATGGTATTTCAGCATTACAGCATTGTGTGAACCTCACTTGACATGCATGGCTACTGGCAGATTTCTCTCTTTCCCTCAACTGTCCTCCTTGATGGACTTAATACCTTTTCTCATCACAAAATAAAAGAAAGTACACTCTTATATTTATTAGTTAATATACAAGTCAGAGTTTTGCTTTAGATTTCATCCCATATTTTGATTTTTGTTCCCTATATCTTAGTTTTATTTGAGGATTTCCTCTCTATCAGCATTTTCAATCATGCCATGAATCATATTTTCTCATCTCTTCAAAGGAGGTTTTGTAAAGGTGGAGCTTTCTATTGTATGATATTCTGTAATATAACTTCATTAAATTAATACGAATGTTGTTGTCACATTCAATTTATGGCACAATCATGTTGTTCCAATAACATTTCTAAACCTTTGTCACAGAATTCAGTATACTTCTACACTGTGTTGTGCATGAATACGCTAAGAGCTTGAACGTGAGCGTCATTAAGTCCTGAGAGATATCGGTTCTCACACAGAGTGTGTGAAAATACAGAAGAATTGATGTGATATAAAAACTTTATTTCATCATGAAGCCTGATGTTTCTCTTTAATTCTGTGGTGCATCAGCAGCAGTATGAACGACACTGCAGACTTTAGTCTGTTCACAGAGAAAACTATTTCCACCAAGGTGATGGAAAAAAGACGAACCTGTAAGTCATTATAATGACAAACTTTGATTCAATTATTTAATATTTCACAGTATTTCACAGTAAAAAATTTGAAACTTTCTCATAACTTACTTACCAAGTATTTTGAGATACTAATTCAATATTTTAATATAGGGGAGACCGGGGGCAATTGCAACTTTTTTAAATTTGTATTTTTTAAATTTCCTTTATAACTCACAGGCCACTTGAAATGCACTAGTCGTCCTTTGATATGAAAAACCATCACCCCCTTGGGTTATTACTACAGTGGTTGGGAGCAGCCCACTGTCTCTCAAATAAAAGCACACCTCAAAGTAATCACATTACTGTATTAGCATCTAATAATGCTGCTTACTTTTTTGTATGTGGTTCAAATTCTTTCAGGTGTCAGGCATCGTCTGCATTTAAAGCAAAAGTCTATCTCTATTTTTGCAAAAGAATAGACTATTATTATAAGATTTTAATTGTCTGAATCGAGTTAAAAGTAATTTTACATTTGCAAATAAAATAAATACAAAAATGTGAATATTGAGCACCATTTGTTATAATGTCATTATGCAGACTCCAACAATGACACAACAACACACAAACAGAAAAAAAAAGGAAGAGATGAACATGAACAACTTCATTTTTGGGACAGTGAACTTAGTTCAAAATTAAAAAAATGTGAACTATGAATATGAACTATAACTCATCACTGTGAACTGAACCTTGAGCTGGCTCTGTTTAAGTGTGAACTTGCACAACACTGCTTGCACACTGCAAAGTAAATGTTCACTTCACTGTCGCCTGCAGAGGGAAGTCAAGGAGAGCTTTACAAGGAGCCGACACAATTCTAGAAGACAGAATGGTGAATAATTACTGCTAATGACTGTCACATTTTTAGGGATACATTCATATAATTGCTCTTTTACTTTGTGTGAATGAAATGAATTAAAAGTGGTTGGTCGTGATATCTACCAGTGAATGTGAAATGACAGGACTTCATCCTGATGCTGACTAAATGTTAATGAATGCTAATGTGGTTTCATCTTCATTCAGCTTCCTCTGATGTAATAACGGTCACAGACTTTCCTGTTTCAGCTTGAATGACTGCAGCTCCACCACAGACGGTAGAAGAAGAATAACAATGGCATCTTTGTGAGAATTTGTAGTGGGACTATTATTCTGAAATTATGGCCTGAACATTTGTGTTGCAAATTACAAAAAGAAAAAAAAAATCTAATTGAATATAAGATTTATGCAATTGCAGTCATGACATATGGATCATATAAAATTTTATAGCAATAGACTGTTGCCTCTCTATAAAATACGAGATATCAGTTTAATGGAGTCGTCACATATCTTTTCAGTTCCAAAACTTTTAGGAGATGGGCTGATGGAATTAATTATTTATACATTTTAATATAAATTATGACACAGAGGAATCCAGAGACAGAAGCTGTAGTAGAGAAGAGGTCTTTCTTTCTTTCTTTCTTTCTTTCTTCACTGTCATTCATTATTTCTCTCATTTTCCTCTTTCTCCATTTTTTTCTCTATCCATTTCTTTGTCAGAATGGCAAAGGCTACTGACAATAAACGGTTCTGGGTATATTTAATGGACTAAATATTCCTTTGTGTGATTTATTTCTGCTCCATAAGGCTTTGTCTTAGTGATACTCTGTGTGTGTGTGTGTGTGTGTTTTGGATGTTAGCTCTTCAGGCTATCTCAGCCACTCCATCTGCAGTCCTGCCAGGCACGGCTGTCTTTGGGGAGATGAGAGATCCTCAAACACATACAGATGAATGAATTCACATACACGCACACACTCATACAGAACCCATATTTAACACTGATTGATCCTTTAAAAAAAATAGTTTATTTTTAAATGTTTATTACAGATAACAGTGCGTCCTAAAAGCAGATATTTAAAGGTCCAGTGTGTGAGATTTACAGGGTTTATAAGCAATATATGGCATCCTCTCCCACACATGCCGCCATGTTGCACCTCCATGTTTCTACAGTAGCTCAGAATGGACAAACCAAACACTGGCTCTAGATATGTACACAGTACACAGTACTGTACAGCAGTGTGATGCAAGCTTATATTGAGACATGCATGAAGTGTTCTGGTGAGTTTTGGAGGTGAGATGATCTGTTTGGCCAGGATACACGTTGATAATGCAGACTGTGTAAAGAGTTTTGGAAAAAGTGGCTTCAGGATTGGCCGTTGCTTGTTAAAAAATTTGAATAGCAGAAAGGTAGTTGACTGGTTACTGTGACCTCAGAAAGGTAAAGAGAACACCAAGAAGCATTTCTACAAACAATAGATATCCTGTCACTGAGGACCTTGAGGAGAGGATCGCACGTTGTACTGAATCTAATCTTCCCCAAAATGGGAGGTCATCACTGGAAAACACTGAAGATATCCTCTGCCAGTAAAGTAAAGTAAAGTGCTGGCCTACATTCAAGGTTGTAAAAGCACAGATCTTGAAGAAAAACTAAAGCACTTCATCTTAAGGGAAATTGAAACGCTGCTTATAGTGACAAAGTAAGTGATCATTGTCCTCTTTGGCAGGACATTTAATCAAGCATGTGGGTCAGGAAAGGGGAGAAGAAAGGGATAAAAGTCTGATAAACAGACCATGAAGGATGAAGCAACAAGTTATGATTTGACATGTCGTAACTCTATAGTCCTGAGAGCACTGCTGCCTGACACAACAGACCAAATCTGTGAGATAAACAAGATGTTACCCAGAATCCATTCACCAGAATTAAGATATAATTTACAGCTGAGTCCAGTGCAGTTCTGAAAAACACCAGTGAACAAACTTACAGCTGAGCAGCTTTGAATACTTTGAGGCAAAAAGATAAAAAGCAAGAGAAATGAAGATGTTAAATTACTAAATACACTATTGACCAATAATGTGTGTCATAAACTTGGGAAGTAATGGATTACATGTGACTGGATTATGTAATTAAGATATAAAAATGGTAACCGTATTCCATTACAGTTACAAATAAATAAGATGTAATCAGATTACAATTATATCTGGTTAAAATAGGGCTTATTAACAGGATTACCATTTTAAAGTATATTTTAAAATAAAGGATGATATACTACTATGTGCAGTGCACAGTGGTGTGAAGACCACTCTGGTCTCAGTCAAATGAGCTAATCTGACAGTTACCAATTCATTATCCCTTATAAAATACTTTCAGTTGGTGGAAATTGTGCCAGTATCTTGTCTCAACATCTAATTTAAAGGCACATTTACAGGTAAGACAAACAGCTAACGTTAGCTGCACAGACCAATCACTAACGTTAGCTACAAAGATCAACTGCCTACTTTAGCTACACAAACCAGCCGCTAACATTAGCTACACAGGCCAACTGATAGCACCATAGAAAACTACCTACTTTAGCTACATAGACCAACTGCTACTGTTAATGTTAGCTACACAGATCAACTGCTTACTTTATCTACACAGACAGCTATCGTTACCTACATAAACCAACTGCTAATGTTGGATACACAGACCACCCGATACCGTTACCTACACAGACACCCACTAACGTTAGCTTCACAGACAAACCGTTAATGTTAGAGGTAATCCAAAACTAACATAAAGTAATTAAGTGACATTACGTTAATACTATGATAGCTGGTTTATGTGCCTAAATTTTTAAACAGGTTTTTAGTAATTGTATTGGAATACATTAACTCTCCTAAACCTGGCCATTAACATATCACAATGATTTTCCATTATCTTTAGACAGATGTTGACTGACATTTGCACTCTCACATAGTACAATAAACTAAAAGTTTGACAAAAAGGTCTGTTACAAGAGATCCGTGCTCCATAAGATGTCTTTCTGTTAATCTCTGACACACACAAACACACACACATACACACACTTCTGTGTTTTTATTGAATAGCTGTACCAGCCAGGCACGAAGATGTCTATATATGGTGTGAGAAAAGCAGCAGAAAGAAATAATGATGTAAACTTGGCTCTCTCAGTCTCAGTTTTTCTTGGCAATCTGGCACTTTAGTTATATCTTAGCAGGTCATTGTCACCTTAACGAGTGAAGTCTGTGCAGTAGCAAACATCCAGAACTGAGCTGCTCAGATATGTAGGTAAAACTGACCTCATGACATGTTTATTCACAATGTATTATGTGGTTGTACTGCCAAATTCAACAGCACATTGTGCCATTATGGCTTGTGTTGCCAGAGTCTGAATATGAAAGTCTTCTGAGGAAATACATTCATACCAGACAATTCTGTGGAGCATAATTTACACCTGGAGCCAACAACACCAACAACACCATTAAAACAGGAGTGTGGAGGTCAGGTTGGTGGATAGAAGACGTGTGCAGAGACATCATTATTTGTATCTGTGTCTGTTCAACCAACAAAATGATCCATTTCTGTATCTGTATTTGGATAAAAGACCAGAAGTGGGCGTGGCCTATACGCCTATATTTTTGCATTTATGTCTTTATGATTTTTTCCCTACTATTTTACACAATATATAATATATTATTTAGTGTATTCATACATTTAAATTATACATACACAAGATTGTCTACAGTAGAGTCGCCGGGTAATTATTGATCTTGTTGATGACAGAAGTCTCAGAAGTTCGTCTATGAAATATGATACAAATGGTGCTAAATGGTTAACTGAGATAAAAGAACCAAATGACTGAGGCTGAGTACAGAGCACCCATCATGACAATGAAAGTGCATTTGATTGCATGTGTGTGAGTGTGTGTATCCAACTGTCCTTGGGGTTAACTCGCTGCCACAGAACAACCACAAGATTTGCAGCAGTAACTGCACACTTACAGTGTGTGTATCTCTGAGAGTAAAACAAAGATAGAGACACTCAGTCTGAGAGTCAGTGTGCCTTGATAGCACAGTGTGTATGTGTATGTGTATGTGTGTGTGTGTGTTTGTCTTTTCCAGTAAAGAATGACTCACAGACTCAGTCATTCTAGTCATTTTAAAGATTAGCACATTTTACAAGCTGAGTATAAACACACGTCTGCTGAAAATGCTTTTTAGTTACGTGGCGCAGGTCTGATCATGTCTCAGCAGATCTGATCTGCTCCTGGCTCCATAACTTTGTAGACTTTCATTTTACAATGTAAACAACCATGTAACGCTCCAAAACAGATTTTGAATTTTGGAGAGTGAAAAATGGACAGAAAAACATCAAATACTCATCTGACTTGGTCATAACAAAGCTTGTTCTGATAGTAGTGATACACTAATATTCTGATCTCAGGACAATAGTGTCCTGAGATACCATATGTAAGTGTTCCTCAAATACAGGTACTATCCCTAGGGTTTCTTTGGACTACAGCAGAGGGGACATGTCATTTTTAAAAATATCAGTCATGCATAATTCCTCAAGTAATGTAAGTACAATAAACCACATATTCCCATTTTAAATGCAATCGTCGACTGCTGTAAAACCTCACTGACGAAGAAAGTAACCAACACAATCACATTGACTGCAAGCGTGAAGCCAGCTGCAATACTGAATGACGGAAGAAAATCAAGAAAATGCATTTGTTTTTTAAATGAATGAAACAATAAAGCTAAATAACATGGAGAAAGAAGTGAAAAATTAAGCGCTGTTTAATAAAGCCATTTAATGAATAAGACATTGGTGGCGCAGCAGTGCAGTGTACCTCTTTATTTAGGGTCCTAGGTTGAAAAACAGGGTTTACACTATTGAAAAAAAAGTTTGAGAACCCCTGCCAAATGAGTTTTGCTTCATTCATACAGGACATAACCTGCATACTGAGTTTTTGCTGGTATTCAAACAACTTTAGCGCTACAGACTGCAGTTATCATCCACCACAAATTGCTAATTACACATCGAAAATCCAGTATCAAGTGACAGCTGATTATTAGAATCACCTCAAGTTATTTCAGCAATGTAATGTCTGTAATTGAGTTTGTGATGATAACAACAAAAACAACAAAAGCTTTAGCTGAGTACAGAACCATTTGTTGAAAGTAGAGGGACACATTTGTATTTCCTATTAAAAAGCATCGATTTATCAAGACTTTGTCATGTTAATCTATTAGACCTGTGATGAATCATGAAGTTGCATAACAGGACGAAGCGGCCATCGATCTGTTTAATCTGAGGAACGTCTGGCTGTAGACTGTGTTTGTATCTGCGAGTGCAGAGTGATAAAGTGTCTGACAGACAGCCAGCCAGATGGGAGTCACACTCTGATCTGAAAGGTGGCCGGGCAATAATGAGACACAGATGGTAGCGGTATGTCTACACACACACGCACGCACACACACACGCACACACACACACACACACACACACACACACACATTCCTGTATGGGCATTGAAGTGAGGTCCAAAAAAGTTCAGATTGGGAGTGAGGTCCACCCTTCCTGCTATATGTAGAGACAACTTGATACTATATTTAAACACTAGGTGGCCTCCTAACTCCAGTTTCCACATCAGCTTTATAAAAAGCTCAAAGGAAAGATATTTTGTGAAAAAGTTTGGTACCACCTGAGAGAGGACCTTTTCATGGTGGCACCGTTGAATCAGTTTCTGGTCAGGCAAGTTTAATTAATTTGTGTTTTTTGCTTGTAGTTATTATTTGCTCACATTTTATGTTTTACTATGGACAAAACTAATAATTATTCTGGGTGTGTTTTAAAAGAATTGCACAGTTTAAGGTTTATAAATAAACAGAATACCTAAAATTAATGCTGTATCCCTCCATCAGACTTGTATAAAAAAAAGTACAGTTGTACTTAAACTGCACAAATATTGCTCTTCTTAAGTGTGATACACATTAATGTCATACCATTTCCAACAAAGCTGCAAAAATGTCAATGTCAGTTGACAAAACTCAATTTATTTAAATTGACATCCAACATTGCTGATGCTTCTGGACATTTGCTTCAGTGAAGTGCAGTAGGTGCATTAAAGTAAAGTGCAATTACCTTGAATTTTACTGTAAACCAAAAATTACAGAAAATTGATGCAATGAAAGTACAAAAACAAAAATATAAAAATGTAAATAAATAAATGAAAAGCACTTCGCTGCATCCACTTCTAGCCAACTTCAGATAATGAACGTCTGTGTAACATCACTAGTCAGCTACTGCCTTAACCATACAGTAATACGCCTTCACCACTCAAGTTGCCATGAACAGACCTTTAGTCCAGTCTTTCAGTTAGGTTATTCGTATGATTATGATATGTCGTTACCTGAGTATTTTCTTACTCACCTGATTGCCACAACATAAACATAATGAAATAACAGTCAACAATAATAGAACGTTAAGTTCAAGTACCCTGAACTTGGTAGGATGTAACTAACATGTCTTAAACCAGCAATTGTCTCAAACATTAAGACTTGGAACAATTAAGTTGTAATACAAGTTGCAAAGTCTTCAATACTCAAGTTTGCGTGTCGCAGATCTTCGGTTGAGGGTGACGATTGCGTTGTAAACAAAGTTCTTGACGTCCCTCCATGATCTCTCACTCAGGGCTGCTTCTGCTTTTTTGGCCCGCATGCAGTCTTCTTTCCAGGGAACTCTGCGTTCCTTCATGAATTTTGCCAGGTGTTTGTGTACGGCTTCTTTCTCTTTTTCAGTCCATGGTCTCCGTACCACTACTTTAGGCAGTGCTGCAAATGACAAAGATGATGTAGATTTTGTAATGTCCAATAAATAGATCACAATACAGATTTCTTGACTTAGCTCATGCACAGCTTGCAGACAATCACAGAGAGCACTTAATGGTTGCTCTGTATATGCCTTTGTGCCCAGTCTGGAAGAACTCACCCTTTTCTTTCACTTTCTTCTGTTTTCCCATTTTCTTCTGTGAAAGTCGCTTTTCTACAACAGTAATTGTTTGAATTAGTTAGTGAAATCTCAAATATAATGGATATTAAATATGCTAGTTTTGCAAACATTAAAATCTGACAACCAAGACCTCAGTAACAGCCAACTCTTATATTTCTTAAGTAAAAATTGTAAGCTTTAGCACTCTTGAACATTAAAAAAAAATGTTATTTCTTATGTACATCACCAAAGAATAATTGTCACTAAAAAGACACTGTGACCCATCATGAAGCCGATTTGCTTCATTCACAGTCATCTTGATCAGTTTTCTTCTGTCTAGCTGTTCACTAACTACTGTTGATATCTCCCTTTGTCTTCAGGGTGTTCTTTTTGCGTCAACTGCCAATCACCTGATGCTCAACCCACCTGAGTTACTACTCCATATTGCACACTAGGCTCAGGATGATTTCATGTTGCAATTCCTCTGTCTTACATAATAGCCATTACCAATATTATTCTGATAACCAAAATATTCTAAAAACTTTAAAATAAAAACTACAATGTCACTAAATCATACTGAAATCAATGTCATTATTAAACAAATGTTTATTTCATCACAAAGGACTAATCTTTGTAAGTGAAAAACAAAAAAGAAGCATGTTAAATCAATAATCATAAGATCTTCCTGCATAATAAAGGATGAATACTTATAACTTAATCTCCCTGTTGTTCTTTAGTTTGAATCCGTTGTATTTACACATATCTAATTTAACTTGTTTTTGTGCAGCTGAGTCTTCATTTGTCATGGTGATAGACGACAAATCAACACAAATTAGAAAACTATAGAGAACCTCAAGTCAGCAAGCTAGCCTGCGTTTTACAGTCCTTCATGTGAAGATATTTAAGATTTTCTCATGACTCATGATTACCCCAAAATAAAAATTAAACATGATCAAATTATTGTTTTTATTGTGATCTGGGATTAAAACTTATCATCCCATCTCTCTCCAGAATACATCTACAGTACTGGTCCAGTAGCCCTACTCTTTTGCCAAATTTTCTATTGTGTCTCCTAACCATAGCATAACAGAGAAATCACTGTTTTTAATACACTGCCCCTGTATGTCAAGTGTGTGTTTGTGGGTTCTAATCAAAAAATGCCACATCATAAGCTGAATGAAATTATGACTAAAATAATGATGAAATGGTGAACAATACTTGATATACTGTATATTTATCTTTTAATAATGTGTTGAAATTGAAAAAAAAAAAAAATCAGACAGGCCCTTTAATAGAGATTTTGTAAATATTAACTTTGCTCTCTACAATAAACTTTCATTATTAAAGCCACATAACTTACCATCTGTATCTGAATTGCCCTCTTCACCGCTCTGGTCTAGTGTCTTTTCAGGGCAGAAGTCAAAATCTCCATCTGAAAAACAAGAGCAAGCGAGTATAACAGTGTTGGAAAGGAAGACATGATGAAAGCATGCAAGTCTATTTGCAAATTGGACTCCGAGAATCTTCAAAGACAAGATCATAATAATCAGTCATCCAGGTCATGGGTATTCATTAGCAAGGATTATCGTAGGCAACTGGACTTGCTTCAAAAATTGTAGGCAACTGGAAGCTTCTTCATTTCACCAGAACTGAAGAAGCTTCTTGGATGAGAGGCGAAACGTCTTCAAGAACTCTATCAAGTACAGTTGCCAACGATAACACTTGCTATGGATTATTATGATCATTAGTGCTGTGGTTCCCTAAGTGAAGGGCACACAGTTTTTACAGGTGGTGTGGTGAGGCTAAATGAATGGGGTATGAGTCTGCAGTTGTAGCAAAGCATGGACAATTAATTTGTGACAGGCCTCCGGGGTAAATGTAAAGCAGATGACAAATCTACACCAAAGATACCAAGTACCAGAACAAATATAAATCTACAGAAGGGGGGCCCTATAGAAAAAAAAAGTTTGGGTATCACTGCATTAGACTTTATGCCAGAGGACTACACCAGCTGCTGAGTACCACTGTAGCAAACAAGCCTGCTATGGTTGCAATATTTGAGGAGCTCTGTCATAACACTGTCTAACATATTTATCACAATTCCTGACTTCCTAATAAAGTTATTAAAAAAAGAAATCCCAGTCACAGCTGGCAAACAGTAATATAAAAGGACATAATGGTAGTTTTGAAGAAGAACTGAATGCATTTACCCTTTTCTTTCTCTGCCTTCTTCTGTTTCAGTCTTTTCTTCTGTGTAGGCCTCTGACTCGGGCTTTTTCCTGGGCTCTGATCTGCAGACAAATAGATCCTGTTACTTAGTGAGAGATGAGATATAACAGATAAAAAGTCAGTCTTTTCAAGTGCTGGCATTAAAAAATAATGCAGTTTATTTACAGAGGAGTTTTTTTTGTTTTTCAGGGTACTCACATGTTTCAGAAAATCACACTTAAAAAATATATGACACACCATTGCTTGACTTAGAACAGCTATAAATTGTACTGAAAGTAAAGGGTAAAATGATGGGAAGTATTACACATACGCTTAGGGTATAAAGTAGTAACCTACTTGTCCTTTAATACTGATACTTTCACACTTAAATTCTACCATTTAAAACAAATACCAGGATCCTTTTGGTGAGAAGGCTGGAGTATACAAACAAAAACCATTCAACTTACCATCCTCACAGCACGGGGTACATTTCTTTCTCGGTGAGAAAAGGTCAGAACATCCATCTGAAAAAAAGGGAAAGAGTGACATGTGACACCTCTACGTCCACAGGATATTTGGATGATTTTAGGGCTGTTGCATCAACTACTCTTCTGTTTTCTCTGCTCACGTGGCAACAATTTCAAAAATATGTGTCTTTCCACTGTAGAGACAAGCATTTGATGCCAGAGCCATCTTTGCAGCAGTGAAATACTCCTTTAAGAGAACTGAAAGCATGTAACTGTTTCTAGAAATAGATAACATGGAGTTTACAAAGGTTTGTATTGAAATGTTTACAATAGACATCATCTGTATTTTAGAAAAACCTACCATCATCAACCTCTCTGGCCCTTTTTTCCACTTTTTGTGGGACAGAAGACAATGTGGGATTTTCAGCTGTGAAAGAAAACAAAGGTCAAAAATATTAGTGCTCTAATCCTCAAGTATAAAAACTGCTGCTGATTAAAAGAATTTTATTTTTCCAGGCTGTAGTGACCAAGATAAACATAAACAACATAAACACTGGAGTCAACTTCTCTCCTTCAGCTATAGTGGGAACAACCATTAATTTTGCCCCGACAGTGAAAGCCAAATAAAGTGTGCTAAAAGGGCTAAGGTTTTTACATTTATCTATTAGCTCAGGCAACATCGTCCTTGATCAAATTCACATTTATATCTAATATTTGGAATCTCAGTATGGAGTGGAAATGTTGGCATGTTCAAGTCCATCAGCTGCCACAAAACTGCTGTCTGTACTCAGTATACTCAGAGGATATTTAAGCATTTATTAAGATTTTTGTTTTTCTATTCTCTATGTAAATAAGAGTGGCTTTCAAGAGTCACCATTTTGAGAAGTTTGTCCAAATGATTTTTTCCACAATTTTGAGATACTGTGGAGGGTATAAGGTTACAAAAATAAACTGCACCACATATATATATATATATATATATATATATATATATACATACATACATAGACACACACACACAGTCAGTCCTTCCTAACCCAATAATTTTCATTTTGTTTTAACTTGCCATCCACATCTGAAGTCCCAGCCTCATAGCAGGGTCTCTTTCGGAGGGGGGAGAGGTCTGAGCATCCCTCTGAAAAATGAGACAACAAAAAATGAGACCTCATATTGTACAATGTCTGAAAGAAAAAGAGTCAAAGCAGGCAACTACATCTACAAAGAGTTAAGATGTGTTTATACACTATTTCAAAAAAACTGCTTTACCATTAAGTCATCATAGAGACTGGTATGTCTGTATTGTACAGATTTTGTTGACACTTTCACAGAGCAGTTATTTCAGTTCTGTGTTTCATTATTAACATCATGATGGTATTTTGCTGGACATTAGATTCAAAAATGTTTTTAATCTGTCCTGTATGTAAACAGGGAGGACCAAATATTCACCTAAAAATAATCTAGTGCAGTACAACAGCACCTTTAACTATGATCTTAATAAATAATATGTAACTAAACTTAAACATTTCAACAGAATGTGATGAGCTATTATAGACTGATGTAGCAGCAGGGATGTTGTACTCAATTACAATAAACTTAACAAGTGAACCTAAACATACAGGGAGTCACTGAGAAAAGACACAGGCTACAAGATACAATCACTTTCACTACTATTGTAACCCTACATTATTGTTTCAACAAATTTATTTGTCTATAAAGTTAATGGAAATGTTCAATATAACCAAAAGATATTTAGTTTATATAAACCAGAGAGAGGAATTAAATCCTCACATCTGAGAAGCTGGAACCAGCAAATGTGTCAAAGGATGAATCAATAAAATCAAAATAGTTGCAGATGAAATTATTAACCCTTACGGGATCCTAGAGACATTTTGTGCCATTCAGTTGTTTATTTTCAAGCCATTTTGGCTGTGTTGAATGAATATAGCTCAATTTTTTTTTTTAAATTTAGAATTGTTATCTCAGTTTCTTAAGTTAAAAATGACTAAGCTACACAAAAACTGACATATTTGTTTTGAAAACCATTGAAAATGCCATTTTTGATCCCACATCTATCTTAACATAAACTAATGCATTCGTTATGATAAGATTTGAATCATTTTAGACTACTAGCTTTCAATTTTTAATTTTTATATTTGTCCATCAGATGGCTCAACTTTTTCCCCATTCAAAGCATGCAGCAAAATTTCACACTTTTTATTTGTTCATGCTCAGGTTGTTTATGCACTGCAAAAAATGCATCAAAATCAATGTTGCTGCCAATCATTGACCCATCTCAGAGCCTAATACAAATACTCCTTGAAACATATTTTATGGAAATTATGTTGGTTTGTTTTTTTTTCAACAAAAACAAAAACAAATAGTGGAGCTATGTAAACATATTGGCATTTAAAGGGTTAAAATCCCCAAAAATATGATTAATATTTGATATGTATATTTCAGGCCGAAGTAGTTTTAAAAGACTGACTTGTTTAAAGTGGAAATATATTAAATTAAAAATATTAATATCAATATATAACATGTTTACAGCAGTTTTTGGGAAGCTGACATTTTTTGTCATTAGGGTCAAATGAGTTAGTTAACTGCAGTTCTAATACAGACATGTATAAAATGGACAGAATTTTAATTCTTAAGCAAGTACCTTCATCTTCCTCTCTGCCTGGGTTTTTTTCATTCTGTGGAGCAATGTCAGTGGTTGATGTGGGAATTTCATCTGTGAAAGATGACCAAGATTAAATTCATTCCATGACAACAGTGAATATGATATAAATTACAGTGATATTGTCCAGCTGGTTTAGACTGTACAAATAAATAAGTCACTAATCTTCTTCATGGAAATTCTTACGTTTGTAAATACACTTCTCAGTTATTTAGGATCTCCATGAGCTAACATGATGTCAGCTGGTCTTCCTAGGGTCTTATGACAATACTGTGTGTGATGAGTATAAAACAGCTGGACAAAACTGCACTGTCAGTTACAGTGCATACATACCACACAAAGAAAGGTCTATAGTGCTGAGGTTCTTCCCCTTCAAGGTCCCAGTGCCTTGCTCCATTGCAAACAGAAGCTTACTTATCTTGGCGATTTGAAAGGTCTTGTCAGTCTGTCGGTAAAAGTCCCGATGAACTCTGATGTCGTGCCCCATGAACCTTGCAACTTGTTCCAGCTCTTGTTCACTTAGATCCAGGAGTTGGCAGAGAGTGGCCACCTGTTTTCTTAATTTAGTTGATCTCAGGAGCTCAGGGTTTTCAGCTTTACTTTCTTCTGCATATTTTCGCAGGCAGTCACATCCACGTATGTTTGTCATTGCACCAGGTCTTGCAAAAAGATAAGGGTTTTCAGCAGGTATGCCAGCTTCATCTCTCCTTTCAATCAACAAATTGATCGACTCTTGCATCCTCTCCGTCAAGAAGACAGGTACCTTCCTGCCTCTTTTCCCCCGGACTTCTATGCGAGTTAGTAGCTTGCTAAGCTCTTTCTCTAGAGGAGACAGGGTTTCAAAAATGTCTTCGTTTATGGGATTTGTGCTTGCGGTCTTGTAGGTGTCAAGAGT
Organism: Lutjanus campechanus; assembly: GCA_027495735.1. Classification (NCBI taxonomy): domain Eukaryota; kingdom Metazoa; phylum Chordata; class Actinopteri; order Lutjaniformes; family Lutjanidae; genus Lutjanus; species Lutjanus campechanus. Next base: position 5,772 of record JAJHUR010111656.1, on the reverse strand, counting down.
CAAGCGTGATGCTTCCCCTTCACGACGCTTGTTGAAGATGATGACTTGTGCCAGAACCGTCTCATTTAACATCTTGTAGGCTGTTAAACTTGACTCCTGTGTCAGTTCTTCCTTTGCTTTATCTTCCACCATCCTGAGATGATCCCTCAGAGTAATCACATTTTTGGTCAGGGGGATGTCATCTTGTTTGTTCCATCTCTTTTCTTGTATTGTTTGATGAGCACTGACCGAGACATGGTTCTTCCAGTTTTTCTCCAGAAGTTCCAAGAATTTTTTTGCCTTCTTCTCTCCCAGGTCATCATCATTCATGAGTGTTTGTCCAATCAGGACCTCCACTGCTCCTTTGAGACAGAATCCAATTTTGACAGCCGTGGATGGTTTTCCATACTCGTTTTTGCCTGGACTAAACTCTGTAATCTTCTTAGCCACACGGACAACAAACGGAAATTTTGATGGTGCACATAGATCTTCAAGACCATTCACAGTTTTGTCCATGTCTTTAGCAGCCAACATGAAGCGGCCAAGCTCCCTCATTCTCTGTGCAATGTACTGGTGTCTTGACTTTACACGCCCATGTTTTGCATACAGTGAATCACCATACATGCAAATCAAAGCATCACTCCTGACATGAAAGGACACATCATCTTGCCGCATGTTGTTTATGACCTTCTGACATCCACTGGAAGAAGCAGCTATTGGAAGCAGGCGTGCCGCAAGACTTTGTACTCTTTGTCTTTTATTGGTTTCATTATCTGCAACACACAACTTTTTACTTTTGCATGAGGACTGGTGTTTCCACAACTCCTTTTTAACAAACATCCCATAACAATATGTGCATGGCAAATAATCCTCAGCCGAGGCCTTATGAGAGGGCTGCTTCCATGTCACAAGTTGTCCGGAGCCTTTTTCCAGGACTTTGGCGTTATGCTTGAAATCTCCTTTATTGCGCAGTTGTTCCAAAAGAGCCCTTCTTTCCTTTGACCTGACAGGGAAGCTGAATGCATATGCAACGTCTCTGATGTCCATGTGTTTTCTCATCAAATGCCTTGCCATCTTAGTGCTGGACTCTGCACAGTAAGGACAGTAGTGCTTTTTGTCCCATGAACGTTTTCCATCTTCCCTTTTTGTGCAGGTTTTTATAGTCACAGTTTTCACTTCATCTTTGTTGGTCTTTTGTTTTTCAGTTTTTGGTCTCCCATATGTTCTTGTATACTTGCCTGTTTTTTGATCATCTTCTCTTGAACTTGAAAAATTAAGACTTTCATCGTGCGATGACTCCTTCCATGATGAACTTTTCTCAGGTATTTCCAGATCCTCATCACTGGATGATGATTCAGGTTTGTACTCCGGGTCTGATCCTGTAGGGCAGGAATCACTCCCCAACTCCTGATCGACATCGTCCACCTGTAAGCCAAAAGCATAATTACCAGAAGAAGTCACCACATAAACAATCCATTCTAATTTTCAGATTTGTAGATTAACTTTTTTACTCACTGATACTAAATTGGAAAGGTGTAATGTAGCAAAACAGTGTGCATACATATTGGTCACATTAATATTCCAATCATGTAATGTCATCTTCATGCATTTTTTAAGTTCTAATGTTTTTTAATTAACATAATCTTACTTTTTAAATGTCTTTTATAAATGCATTTACATCTACTGCTCATCAAGTTAGCTTTTATCTTGCCAAGTTTTCTTTGTCTTTTATATATGTATATGTATATATATATATATATATTCTGGAGAGCAACTCTGATGCTGAGTGGATTATCCATGTATAGTACACAATTTAATCTTGATTAATGAATTAGGGCAGTTGAACTCTTTGAAGAGAAGGCACAGATATTTCAGCCATTTTATTTCACTCACCTTCTCTCCATTTCACCTACCTGCAAACAATGCTTAGGATTCTACTTTATACTAGAGCTGGGCAATATAAATACATTATATCATTACTGAGATATGACAGTTTATATTAGCTTCCATTTGGTATATTGTTATGTGGTGATACGGCATAAATGTTGTCTTTTCCTGGTTTTAAAGGCAACACAGTAAAATTCAAACTGATCTACTTCTTTTAATACTTGTCTTTATCAACTTATTCATTATGTCCACATTACTGATATTTATTGATCAGAAATCTCATTGTATTAATATTTTGTAAAAGTACAAATAGTCATCCTAACAATACTGTCACATCAGAGGATATTTGGTTAAAAATATTGCAGTTTGATTCTGTCTCCCAGTGCCAGAATTAATGAAGAGATTTTGAGGATATTAAACATAAAGATATATATTTTGTATCACGATATTACCAAAAGATATTACAATATAATTTTCAGGCAGTATTTCCCAGCCCTGCTTTCAATCGAAAAAAGTCTATCATCAACTTCTCTGTCTAATAAGCAGAAACTGATTAGTCCAGTGCAAAAGTTTAATACTCAGTATAATGCTGACATGCAGTATGTTTTGAGGGAATCTTGAGGGTCTACGTTGATCCAAATAACATTGCAGCTGTTTTGTGGCAGCCAGCTTGAAAAGACTACTGGACTGATTCTAAAACTTTTGACACAAATGAAACATTTACATGCCAAAACATATATAGATATAAGACACCAATCTATTATGTCTGAACAAGTACGATGTAAAGATTTTATAAAGGTACGTACCTGTGTTGACCTCTCTGTCATCGCGTCTTGGACCTAACAGCAAGAGAAATTATTTTAATGTTATTGTCTGAAATAGTTTCAACAAAATCACTGTAATTGCAGGACCCATTTAATAATGTGTATTAAGTTATAAAGTATAATTATACATAGATATCTTTCTGCTGCATTCATCTCTTCATTTATCAATGAAGACATGATGAATTAATTACACTACATTCTTAAGGATTTAATATATAAATGACTGACATTCAATCTACACATTGTGATCTTCCTGCTTGCTTTTGCTTAATTTGGTCTGTATAACTAATATAACATATCCCACATTTCTTTGGTCCACTAGGCAATGTGCCATTTATGGTAATTAATTACAGATTTTAAATTTTCTACACAGTCCATAACCACTAGTCCTAGTCAATAATGGGTAAATACAATTATTTATCAATTTACTAGCAATGAATTGGTTAAGTCTTTTTGTTCTGGACTATAGTATGTTAAAATGTGGTGTTAAAATGTTTTTGTCCTCCTGTTAACATACATGAGGGATCAGAATATGTCTCTAAATCGTATAACAGTCCAGTGCAACCCCAACAATAAATATGCTTCATGCTGTAAATATCATTACGATCTCTTTGACAGTGTTAACAGCAAAACTGATCGCTCGTGGTGGCCCATATAGTCTCAAAATAATATCACAATATTTCACTGAGATTTGCAATTATATTTGACTATATAGAAAAAAAACTGAACAGCACTGTATATGTGATTGCAGCTTGCAGGCAGCTGCATTTATTAGTGGCGTTTTCCATCCTTCTTTTCCAATGAGCGACTGTCAATGACTAAAGTAACTTAACCCTGTTAACTCTCAGGAGCCTACACAATATTTTCACCAAATAAAATTGACCTCAAATGTTACAGCAGTAACTCAAACAAACCTTCAGTCAAAATGTGAACACTTGCTGTTTATAAAAATAAAATAAAAATGCTGTCAAAACTTCATAAAAAAGATGCAAGATAACTGGGATTTGATTACCATCAAATGAGGTAGAATCAGTGCTGAAACTGTTGCATTGCCTTAAATTTCTTGTGTAAACATAAAATGGATATACCATAAAATGAGAAAAGTTAGAATGTCAGTGCAGGAACTGTTCAAGTAAACACTTGGTTCTATGGTTCACTGCACGGTTCAGATATAAAATTCCAACACCACACAACCAGCAGCATTTTAGGAAAAGGTCGCCATTTATATGCATTTTTTAAATTTATTTAGTAATATAATATTGTTAATAATAGTTAATTTATTTAATTAAATATTGTCATCTGAGGCAAAAATCCTCACTTTTATTCCAACTCAGTCTATATAATGATGAAACGGTGTGAGATATTCATGTTTCTATATTAATGCAGCAGGATTATGTACATCAGTGTCACTCTGACAGTTTACATCAGAAAGGATGTTTTAGACCACAGCAGACAACAAACTGCACACACACACACACCGAGGAGATGAAGAGGAGAGACAGAGTCTGGACTCTTCATCATGACTTATAATAATGCAGCTAAGGTTTCATGGGGGAGACAAGCATCTGATATTTTAGTCGGGGAATTGTACAGTAACATCAGGAATTATCATCAAAAAAGTTTTGATATCAGTCAGCACTTCACACATGCTCCTCTTCCCTCCTCTCTGCTGTCTCTCTTCTCCCTCGCAGTTATGATTAATCAGGATGAAGCATTTAAGTATTTGAAAGTACACAAATCAGACCTGAAGTAAAAACAAAAACATGCACACACCACATAAGTGTACATTAATATTATGATTCATGATCATAAACAGTTTTTATATCAAGTCGGCACATCTGTCCATATTCACATGCTCTCTCCCTTCCTCTCTACTTTTTCCTTTACCTGATTTTAGGTGAAGCTACACCTTCATCACCACTCTGTCCTCATGTTCATGCCTTTTTTAATTGATTTAACACTCCCCAAACATGAACTGCAGGTGCAGAAAAAAAGCCCTGGTCCTCATTTGATGCTCCAAAATCGAAATAAGTTTGGAGTTTGAGTGTGTCAAGGCAGTTTTCGCGTTCTGCCACTTAGAACAATGGGTGTACTTCAAAACATGAGGTCCGTCTTCAGTGCGTTTTGGCCTTAAAAGCCAAAATGCACTAAAGCGTTTTGGCCTTTCAGTACACCCATTGTTCTAAGTGGCAGAACGCGTACAGAAGGTGTCTTGACATCCGACAAACTGCCTTGACGCTCGCACTCTGAACTTGTTTTGATTTTGAAGCGTGAAATGAGGACCAGAGCTTTTTCTGCAGCTGCGGTTGGTGTTTGGGAGGAGTTAAATGGGATAAAAAAGGTATAGACGTGAGGATGAAGGATGGAGCTTTAGCTCTACCTGAAACCAGGTTAAAAAAACACAAACACAAAACGACTTGCAGCAAAGAGGGAGAGGGTGAGAGGGCGTGTGAATATGGAAAGATGTGCTGGCTTGATATAAAAACTTTTCATGATCATGAACTTTAAAATCCTTAATTACTCCCCTCTGATTAATCATAACTATGGAGGACGAGATTTTTCTCCTCAGAGGACAATATTTTATTAAAGACATAAACTATTATTAACAATAATAATACTAAAGAAATAAGATGCATTTAAATAGTGACCTTTTCTTAAATTCCTGCTTATTCTATGGTATTGGAATATTAAATCTGAAGCCTGCAGTGCGCCATAGAAGCTTCATTTGAGTCAAATGAAGCTTGCAGTGCGTTTTGGCCTTCAGACATATTTGGGCTCGTGTCGCTTAGGGCTCTAGGGCATAGACATATATACGTAGACGCCGCGTTGACTGCTGCTGCCGCTTAGAGCGACGTGCCTACGCGGCGGCCATCTTGGAACAGGACCACTCGCTCCTACAGTGCATTACGTCTATAGAGGAATTACGTTTGCACTATAAAAATGATCATAAATCGATCAATTGCCAAAATATATTCACGCGGGTTGTTTGTTACAAACGTCAGACATGGAGGACAGACAGGCAGACATGCTTGTAGGGTATATATTGCATTTGATTATTATTATTACTGCTATTATAATTGTA
>JAJHUR010111654.1:0-12380 GCA_027495735.1 Lutjanus campechanus | reverse complement strand
CTCCACATCGAGAGGAGCCAGTTGAGGTGGCTCGGGCATCTATTTCGGATGCCTCCTGGACGCCTTCCTGGGAGGGTGTTCCGGGCATGTCCCACCGGGAGGAGGCCCCGGGGAAGACCCAGGACACGCTGGAGGGACTATGTCTCTCGGCTGGCCTGGGAACGCCTCGGGATTCCCCCGGAAGAGCTGGAGGAAGTGTCTGGGGAGAGGGAAGTCTGGGTATCCCTGCTCAGACTGCTGCCCCCGCGACCCGGTACCGGATAATCGGGTAAAGATGGATGGATGGATGGGGTGAATACACAGAGTTATAACAAAAAGAAAAGGAGAGAGAGAGAGAGAGAGAGAGAGAGGGAAAAATAAAAAGTAATACAAATTCAAAATAATATATAATCAGTTTATAATTTACCAAGTGCATAATTCATTTTAATTGCCATCTTATTGCTTAGGTCTCTTAACGTGGTGCAGTTGATTCATTTCTTGATTTTTTTTTAAAAAGCCCAAAGTTTGGTTTGTTTTTGAACGTGGAATTTTCCTAATAATAAAGTAAATGAATAACAAAAACATATAAAACATATATATAAAATATTTGATACATTAAGAAAAAATCTCTTGCAGTTGAATTTTCCCTCTTATGAACATCCACCCAAAATATCTAAAAGACAGATTGTAATTCCAATTCACATAGAGTGCAAGGATACTGAATATGAAAGAAAATTCTCTGATGTCTTTTTTCTGGATATATTCAAAAATTGAAAAGAGACTTTTACATTATTACAAAGATAAAATGTATCGTCAACAAGCCAAGATGCTGATGCTGATTAATTTCTCTGTAGCCCAAAAGAATCAGAAATTGTAGGCCTGATGTGGCCTATTTATCCATGTATTTATAGTCAGTACAGTCAGCTTATCCAAGGAGTACACCACTAGGGCCTATCGAATGGATCAAACATTAAAACCTCAGTTATGGAACGTCTAAGAAGCTGCATCACACCCCTTGTCAAAAGATCAAAAACTACTGTTTGTTTAAGTGGTAACCTGAATTTGGAGAGGCCTTCATTAGGTCTATACTTGATTACAATCAACTTTAACAATTAACAATTACAATGTCATTGTCAAATTATTCCAAGGGATTTATTTTTTATTTAATGTTCTTGTTATTCCACATGTAGAAATTAGTTGGTGAAAAATTATGTTTGTAATTGAGTAAAATAATATAATATGAGATAAAATGAGATTTTATTAATCCTGAAAATTCTTGTGCAACAGAGCATCAAATAAGTAAAATATGAATATAAGGTGTATAAGGAGTAAATTCAAAGGAACAGTGCCTAATAGAATAACAATAGAAGTAGGACAAGTTAAGTACGAAAGCAAGCTAAACAGACAAAGTAGTGATGGCAATTACATTGAAAGTAATATTGGCAGTGATATTGAGAGGTAATAAAAAAAATTTCACCAGATAATGAATGAGAATATAGCACATGACATTGAACATAATTGTGGATGACAATAATGAACATAACATAGCCCATGATGTTGAAAATATTAAAAATTAAAATTGAAAATACTATTGCACATGATATTTCAAATATATATAAAATATAACAGAAAGCACTATTGCACACGATCATGAAAACTAATACTGTACATGATATTAAAACCTAATATTGCACATGACAATTAACATAATTACCCATAATATTTAAAATATACTATTGATGTTGAAATTGAGGCCAGCAAAGCTTGTTTCTCAGGCAACTTATCAATTTTGTAACCACATTTCGGTAGAGATGAAACTCTTAAACTAGATACATATCTAGGGAAAGTATTCCGAATGTTGTCTTTTTTTTTAATCTAATGAATTAACCATTTCACTTTGAAATAATTGAGACTGCAGTACCGCCTCCACGCCGCCAGGAGCGCTGCTCTGCAGGAGGTAGGTGAGTCTTCCGGGTCAAACCTCTCATCTCCCCGCTTCGCTCAGCCAACAGTCCTTCCGGCTTGACCGCCATCACAGACAGCAGGTAGGATTTTAATGTTGACAATTACCACTTAAAACCCACCTATAATCTTCGCCATCCATCGGTTTGTAATCAATAAATTGACATGAATTAAGTCTATGGACTTCACTTAATATCTGTGTCCAGTATTGTAACACTACAACAAGCAAAACAAATAAAAATTTATATCCGCGTCGGTGACAAACTAGCGCCTATGGTTCTGTTCATTCAACGCTGTCGCAAGTAGGCTACTGAGCTGCTGAAATACTCAAGAGTTACTGCGTAAAAACTACAAACAGCATTTCAATGTGCACAGAGAGGAGAAACAAGCAGAGTACAGACTGTACGTGTTGAACAGAAACGAGTTTTGACACGAAGCCTGTTCAGTGGTCTTAGACTGCCGGCTAGCGTCTATGGCGGATATACAGAATGTATATTTAACATTCAATGTGTCTGTTGTAAAAGCTTCTGCTCTCGTATCACTACCACTGATTGCATTGTTGGTGAGAGCATATGATTTAAACCTAACTGTTGAACTCACTCGTTACAGTGCAATGTGGCTAGCATAGCAAACGTAATGCTGTAGTACAGTATACCATGGCCACTGTCCAGCTTCAAGTTTCCTAATGTTTTACTCCAGTTTTGTCATCTTGTTAGTCTTGATTCAAATATAATTAATGGTTAAAGTAAAACTGTAATGCATGAATTAACAGGAATACTGTAACAGCTGATGCTAAGTTTTCATAAGCAACATTAAGTTCTAATGCAGTGCTGTCAAACGTGTGCTACAGTTTATAGTTGAGTTTCATATCAAGCCAGAAGAAAATGTGCAGGATTCTGAAAGGTGCTGGAAATCCTTGAAAGTGCTTGAATTTTAATGGAGTAATTTAAAGGTTTGAAAAGTGCGTGGATGCTTATTTTTTGTTGGTTAATCAGTCTGCCATTTTCTCAATTAAACAATTAGTTGTTTGGTCCATAAAGTCTGAGGAAAATTTAGAAAAATCTGTGTTTATCTGAAGCGCATGATAACGTCCTCAAATGTCTCGTTTTGTCCCCCAAACCAAAGATATTCAGTTAACTGCCATAGAGGAGTAAAGAAACCAGGAAATACTAACTTTTAAAAGGTGAATCAGAATTTTGATCCCTTATTACTCACACTGATTAATCAATTATCAAAATTGCTGGTGATTAATTTAATGATTTCATTGCTGCAGCACTAATAGAATGCCAGGTCTGCTGGCAGACAAGTGTTACATTTTGAAACATGAAGCTCTGAGTTTTTCGTTAAGTTTTCCCTCTTCTGTATAATTCTGTTAGGAAACATAATTTTGCTTGTTTATAGCACAATATCTGACTTAATCACAGCTGTAAGGTGCTGCAAAAGCTTGAAAAGTACTTGAATTTGACTTCAGACCAAGCAGTTTTTTAAGAACTGTTGTCATTTACACTTGAACTGATGTTTGTGTGTTTGGGTCTTTTTACAGATATGGCTATTCGCTACCCCATGGCCGTTGGCCTCAACAAAGGCCATCCAGTCACCAAAAATGTAACTGCTCCCAAACACAGCCGCCGGCGCGGGGTGAGTATCTGCTGTTGACTGACTGTAGTAACGTGTAGTTATGTCATTTGTGTCATTTAGTGCCACAGCTTTACTGTGTGTGTTGTGTTTTTGTTTTGTACTATATTTTTCATACAGCTGTTCACTCAGCTGATATGAGGGCTGGGGCAATTTGGCTTAATTGATTACAGAAATATGTTGATTTGCATAATGTGCGTTGACACGTCACTATGAACTGCTGCGCTTGGTCAAAGCATGGAGAACAAGCTCCAGAGAATCACCACAGCCATCTAAAGTTTGGGAGTATCTTAGACACAGACGCAACAGTATGACTGTCCATAAGCTCCACAAACTGGACATGACTTATCACAGCAGGACAAACTTCTCCACATGAGTTCTGGAAGTGAAGCACTGAGCGACCTGTCCTGCAGCGTCTTATTTACTTTCTGTTAGCACCCAAAAACCATATATCCTGATGGAGGGTTATCAACACGTGACTCTAATGGTGTTATTCGGCCTTATATTTTGTCGTAATGATTATGATAACTTTAGCCAGATGTTTTTGCAACATAGAAATTTGGCTAAAACTAATGTTATAGTCTGTAATTTGTTTGAATTATTTTCCATACTAAAACTGTTGCCAGTGATAATCATACCTGCATATTACTACAGTGATTAAATAACTTCATGTCATAACCAGTTTAAGTTTTAAGTCAAGTTTTTGCCTAAAAACTCTGTTCAGTCAAGGGTTGATGGTGATTACATGGGTGGAAATTAGACCAACTTTAAAATATGCCTCTTTTGTCATTCTAATGTGCTTTATCTGCATTATTTTTAGGTTAATTAATTGTTATATTAATGGAATCAGTGAAATTAGTCCACATATTTCTGTAAATCAATCCACAATGACCAGGCTTGAGAGCAGTTGTTTGGATGTTTATTGCACCCACACATGACACTCATGTCATTTCACAGGTAACTCTCAATTTGTGTTTGTGAAGTTGTTCTTTAACCCTGTGGTTTATTTATTACATTTAATGTGTCATAGTAATGTGACTGGAGAGGGACAACCATGAAATGTTACATGTGCCTCATTACCAGCAATCGGGTGTAAATGTACCTGTACTGATTACATCTTTGTAGTACACTTTGTCAGATTTTAATTCCTCTCCTGTGCTTTCTCTGCAGCGTCTGACCAAACACAGCAAGTTTGTTCGGGACATGATCCGCGAGGTGTGTGGTTTCGCTCCCTATGAGAGGAGAGCCATGGAGCTGCTGAAGGTGTCAAAGGACAAGAGAGCCCTCAAGTTTATCAAGAAGAGGGTGAGTTTACAATTCTCTCTCTGAGTTACATGTTGTGTAAATGTGAACTGCTCAACAGCCACAGTTGCATTTTCCCCTTAGTTTCTCTTTATTATATATGATGAATATGGGTGTGGAAAATAGACTTGTGTATATGCATGCAAATTTATTGATGCAGCTTCATAAATGTAGTGCATGTATAGTTCAGCCTCCATATACAGAGTTGTACTCTTATTCCTATAGCTTTATTCTCCACTAGTGTAGTGTGATGTATGGAATGCCGTTCACTTGGCTTCTGGTATCAAATCTGCAGTATATGTCTATGGTCATCTGAGTGATTTCTTTTTCCATCCCCAAGTAATTCAAATACTTAAATGTTTTACAGTTCAATTTGTACATGTTCATATTTTACTGTTCACTCTGTATGTAGTGTGTATTAGCATTAAGTTACAAGCAGCAACAAACATGTATGCTAGCCCACACAATGCAGTTTACGTAGGGTCACTTTCATTTTGGGCAACCAGAGCGTCCTAATGTTAGCTTGAGGCTAGCCAGCGTTGTGGTTATCTATATATGAAAATGATTAAAATACTAACTAAACACTAATACACAGAACATAGAAAGTGAACAGTAAAGTATTAACAATATGTATAAATCAAACTATAAAGTTTTTTTTTTAACCAGCTTGTGGATTAAAAAAAAAAGCACTGGGATGACCAGGACAGGCGGTCACATGTCACACTACATTGTGTAAGACAACTCGTCAGGCCTGTACAGATGTGGACAGTGGTTTCACTGTAATCCTGCTGCCTGGGATTGTAACATGTATAATGCATCATGTCCCACTGATGGACAAGAACTGAGCAGGAAGACATTTCACAGATAACAGTGCTGAAGTAACTTGGTTTAATTTTGCTGTTTCTTCCCCAGATTGGCACTCACATCCGCGCCAAGAGAAAGAGAGAGGAGCTGAGCAACGTACTGGCTGCCATGAGGAAGGCTGCCGCCAAGAAGGACTAATCTGTCACTTAATAAACGTTTGCTAAAGTACAAAATCCAGACTGATGGCTTCTTTTCTGCTTTATTTTTATTTTTATTTTTTTTATTGATCACTAATAAGGAGCATAACATCACACATTAAACAGGATTCATACGTCAGAGTCGAACAGTCCTATGTGAAGACGGATGAAAAATTAATATAGCAAAATTAGAAGACATAATGCATATTTTAAAAGATCTATCTCACTTCATGTTGTTGGAGCTTTTTTGTTTTGTTATGAGGATATAGTCTTAATAGAAAAGTGTTTTATTTGTACCTGTTTAAACATATCCTGTGAATACCAAAATTTAAATCCCAATATTATATACTTTAAATTTAAAGCCAAATATAAAATTATTAGAACTCAAACCAAAAACACCTTTTTGAAATTTTTGGCCATATTCAAGGTAATGAAATAAGTGTCATAGTTTCTAAGCTGAAAAAAGCAGCTGGTGACATGAAAATTACTAAATTTCTGAGAAAATGTTTAATGGGTAACATTGCTGAATTCAACATGAAGTCTCTTACAGCCTCAGAATAAGATGTTTAAATACTTGTAAAAAAAGAAGAAAAAAAAGACCCCAAGTCCATTTAAGTGCAATAAAGATAAAGTATATTTAAATGCCTGAAAATGGTCCAAGAAAGATGAAATTCATCACCACATCTTTGATTGTTCTTGTTAACAAAACTGCAAAGATCTTAGTCACTATTGAAGGCAGAACTTAAGTTTTTAAGTATACAAGATTTGTGAATTATAGTGATAATGCTTTGAGTGGGAGTTGAGGTAATGTGTGTTTTTCAATACTTCCTTCAATAGAAACCTGGCAAGAATGTATTGCATTTCTGCAGTAATGCTGTGTGCACTCAGACTTGTTTTTAACAAAGACAGCTTTGTCACCGTGCTCTGATAAACATATTGATCTGCATTGTGGAATTTATTTTTGTAGTTTGGGATTTTTGATATACTACTGCATTTGATCTGTTCAACAGAGTTAATACAGTCGGGTCTTGAGTCTAAAGAGTATGCAGAGTTTTGTTCTGAATTGGACAAAGGCACCTCTCCATCTCTAAAGGTTATCAGGTCTCGTATTCATAAACGCTCTCAGAAAACTTGAGAGCTTCTCACTTTGTCTGGAAATTTTTAGCAAGGAGTCCTAGTTTAGGAGTGATTTAGGAAATGTCCCAGCACAAGGAAGACACAAACTTCTTAATTTTAATCTCTATCTTAATGAGGAGGTGTGGCTGACACAGTTAGCAGGTTTGACTCATGCTTTTAAAGAAAGTGATTCATTTATCCAAAAAAGAAGAAAATTCAACCTGCAAGCAGGTTTTAACATCATCAGAAGAGCAGATGCTGATGACTTGAAAAATTACATTTATGAAACATTTTGGCTTTATGCCAACTTGTTTTCGAGGTTCTCACAAAAAAAAAACAAAATATTGCAACATTTACCTTGAGGTCAGTGTGTATCATACAAGCCTGAGTCCACCTGCTACAACCACATTGTCCACTTGGGGATTTAAACCTGAGGCCTTATGGTTAAAGAACACGTCTTTAGACCACTAGACCATCAAGAAAACACAGCTGTCCCTGACATCACCTCACACTAAACGTGAACTTTAGTTCTGCAGACAATTAAGAAAGTCTATGAGAGGGAATAATTTAATGGTTGATAAAACTTCAGTATGATAAAATGTTCTGCAAGTGATCAGTGCATTACAGTGATTTAGTAAAATGTTGAGTTATATCAGTCTCTTATACCCTGAGGAGAAGAGAGAGCTTTTCACGTGGAATCCACCGAAACAGTCTGTTTCCCAAATGAACCGGGTGCAGATACTTTCCTGACTCTGTCTCTGACCCCGCCCACTGGCCAAGAATAAGCTCACATGCAGAAAAAAGGGGAGAGAGGGATGCCACAAAATTTAAAAAAAACAAAACAAAAATACATAGAAATTTAACTGTTAGGGGAACAATTCTTGAAGGATCACACATCACTCTGCTTTTCTTGAGTTTGCTGTCAAATATTTTTTGTGAAATATGTTTAAAAATGAGATGAAATTTTAAAAAAAAAGTGCGTACACTACAATTTACAGCAAATTTTTAAATCTAATCTTTCAAGTCATCAGCATCTGATCCTCTACTCTAAAAAAGGTCTTTTTCACAACCTGCTTGGACCCTGTTAAAACCTTGCAGGTATTATTATGATTATTATCATTATTATTATTATCATTAGGGTTGTAACATTATGTATCAGCTTTCAAACTGTTCAAATGTGTTTTACAAACATTTTATTTATTTTATTTTGGTAAAGAATTTTATTTTGGTTTGGAAAAGTTGCTTCACTAGTTTTACAATTCTGCCATTCAGCTCAGTGGAGGTTTGATTTTTGATTGATTTTTATTATTTAACATAGTTCATTGAAATAAGCATCAGCATCTGTCAGTCAACTCTTTAATCCAGCCTCCACCTGAGAGCCAGCTGGAGTTAGATGTTCCATCCTCCATCTACTCTCCACCCACTTTAAGATCTAAACTTTCGTACTACATCAGCCATTTGCTGCTCTCCATCTGCAGATTCATCTGCATATTTTCAAACTCCATCTACAAACTTTGCCAGCAATCTGTAGCCTCCTCGACCTCCATCCTCTGCCAGAAGCTATACTTCTGCCCCCACCTGCAGATTCTAGCAGCTGCTACTCAAACCTCCACCTAAAGTCTCTGCAACAGCCTACGCTGCCCTCCACCTAAATAATTGTGCAGAGAGATGTAGCACAAGCCTCCACCTTCACTGTTTGAACAACGAACTGTAGCCACCACCTCCACCAGACCTCCACCTTCATGCCTTGCCAGCGACCTGCAGCATCGACCTTCATCTGCAGATTCTGGAAAACAAAATTAAATCCAGGCTTCCACTTTCGTCGTTTCCACTTCTCCACTTGTAGATTGTGGCCGAAAGATGAAGTCACAACCTCCACCTTCACCTTCTGCCAGCAATTTGCAGCTGCCACCTCCACCTGCAGATTCTGGGAAAAACATGAAGTCAAGACCTCCACCTTCATCCTCTGCCAGCAATCAGTAGCCAGTACCTCCACCTGCAGTGTGTGGAGGTGAACTCCATCCCCTGCCAGCAAACTGCACCAACCGCCTCCACCTGCAGTTTCTGGCAAAATAGTCAGGGCCTCCACCTCCATCTTCTGCCAGCAAACTACAGCTACCATCTCCACCTGCAGTTTCTGGCCAAAAAAATCCCAGTAAAAAAAATGAAGTCTAGACCTCCACCTTCATCCTCTGCCATCTAACTGTAGCCACCACCTCAACCTTCAAGACAGATTCAGACAAAAAATAAACCTCCAAACCTCCACCTACATCCTCTACTAACCAGTTAAAAGTCCACACTCCACCTAAAACCACTCCTCTTTCTAAATATTTCTACTCATCCACACATTCAACCTTTTCTTCCAAGCCACAGCAACAGTCTGCTAGTGACCCACGTCCCTTGCCTCCACCTGCAGCTGTAGGCTCCACCTTCACTCAGCTGTGGTCCCCTCTGGTACCCAGCTGCAACCTCATCCACCGCCTTCAGCTTCCTCCAACTAGTTCCATCTCAAAATCTGTCTGCCTGCTGTGTGCCTCCGACACTCAAATGTTGCTCAATCCTTCACCCACATCCTTTGGCAGCCACCGACTGAAAACCTCAGATGACAACAGCTCCACCTTCCGCCTTCAGTCTTCAGCACCCAAACTCAGATAAGCTGCAGCTCCACCTTCACCAGTCTGTACAGAGGGTCACATGTTGTAATATTACATGACGAGCAGCAGGAAAGCGCATTTTTCCCAGTCTGAATTTATTGGTGATGTGATTTTTCATGTTGCTTATGTAAACTGACGACCACAACCAATGAGATACATCAGAAGAGCAGAAACAGGAACTGCTAAACTAAAGGTGTGGCTAGTGACAGATTGAGACGCCATGTGAGAGGAAGAATAACACATTTCAGTTGTTAAATTTGTTTCTTTTTGTATCTTCTCAGACAAATATTAGCTGATGGATCAATGGTGTTCCTGAAAGCATCATCAAACTGTCCCAACTCCAACCTGTGTGACCTTCATGGCCACTCCCCCAAAGAGTTTAGAGAACATCATGAATAAGCTGAGTTAAGACACACATTTACATTTTCTTAATGGATTCTGACTAAACAATGTATTTTTTAAATGTATTTTAGAAACTGCTGAGCCTAGTTTAAAGACAAATTAATTCCACCCTTTTTTAACTCAAGGATCACTGTGGATTTATCCTAATTTATACTGGTCATGATTGGATTGTGTAGAAGTTGTAGAACAATATAAAATTGCGTTACACAGAGTTGAAATTTACAGGATTCTGCAGATGGGACAATTTCTTTATAAATTGAGGACAATAGTGGACCTAACACTGACCCTTGTGGAACACCTTTCATAATATTTAAAACATCAGAATGAACATCAACTCTCTGACAGTAAACTGAATATTTTTGCTTTGGGGAAAAACAAGTCATTTGAGGATGTCATCTTGGACTTTGGGAAATACTGATCAACATATCTCACCATTTTCTGACATTTTCTGGCCAAATAACTGACTGATTAATGGAGAAAATGCTTGACAGATTATAGAGGCTGTTATAGATTATAGATTACAGAAAATAATCATGACAGGAAAGACTTGAAAAGTTGGTTGAAACATGTTTGGACCTTTTTATTCCAAGTGACAACATTGTGGCAGGATTAATTAATCAATTAATCATTTTGAGACATTTTTTAATTTAATAAAAGTGTAAATTCTGATTGTGTTTTCTGGTTTCTTTACTCCTCCCTGACAGTAAATTAAATATTTTTGAGTTGTGGACAAAACAAGACATTTGAGGGCATCATTTTGAGCTTTGATCAACATTTTCATCATTTTCTTATATTTCATGGACCAAACAACTCATTGATTTAGTGAGAAATTAATCAATTACATCATCATGATCATCATGGATTAATTGATGATGAAAATAATTGTTTGTTGCAGCCCTAAAAACACAATTTTAATCTTAACAATGTCACCATATTCTATATTGAGGTAATCCAAAAGTAAGGGAAAGTAATCAAAGATAACACAAGATAAGATAAAATATTCCTTTATTAGTCCCACAGTAGGGACATTTCCACTATTACAGCAGCAAAGTGGATGGTAAAAAATAAAGAAGCATCAGTAAAAAAGACAATAAATAGCGAACAAGCAATATACATTGCTGCTTACATTTTTAACAGGTAATTAGTAAGTGTATCAGATATGTGTAAATATCTAAGCGGTGGCTTTTATACTTTTTGAGATAGAGCTGTCTGAAGCCACCTATGCAGATCTGGATGGCAGATTAGCGCCATTCATTTGATTTGTGAGCACTGTTGTTGAACAATTAGTCATAGCTCAAAAAATATACATCATACAGCTTCAATATTTATACTGTATGAATCTGTACAGTTGTGTGAACATTTTGATGATATGTCAAATTACTCAGTTTGCAATACACAGTTTGACT
Source organism: Lutjanus campechanus (assembly GCA_027495735.1). Lineage (NCBI taxonomy): Eukaryota > Metazoa > Chordata > Actinopteri > Lutjaniformes > Lutjanidae > Lutjanus > Lutjanus campechanus. Next base: position 923 of record JAJHUR010111654.1, on the reverse strand, counting down.
CACACACACACACATACACAACTACTCAAAGCTAGCTAGATAGGTAAATTTAGGTAACTACAGTTCATTTCTATTTACATTTTAATGATATTTTAAGATGTTTGTTAAATTTGTTTTTAATTTATTACATTGTTGGTTGATATTATGATAATTTATTACATTGTTGGTTTTTAAATTATTTATAGTTAAGTTATGAAATATATTTGTTAAGGCAGCCCAGACACTAACTTTTCTCACATTAAATAAATGAAAGGTTATTTTAACAAATTCTACTCTCTGTGATGTTTTTATATGAAAAAAAAATTAAAATTTTGTTGCAGAAATGAAAGAAATCCATTCATGCCCAGAATGACCCTAACAGGGCAAGACAACCAGCTGGTTGACTTGCACATAATGCCCAAATTTACCCTAAATTGGCAGGTCAACCGGATGGTTGACTTGCATATCTGCTTCCTGATTGGGTAATCTGACAAATAAAATCTGAAATGTTGCTTAATGAAGAGGCAGAAACACAATGTTACTAATAAATATTTTTTTGCAAATGTATTTCTTAGTGTGGAAGTCAAAGGGTTAAACTGCTCACAACGAAGTGACTGACCCCCCTCTGCTCTGTTCTTTAGTTTAACAGTCATGCCACGAAGAAGTGCTCGATTACAATCAACGGGGTATTATGATAGTGAGGGAACACCGTCCGTTTCATACAAGGAGACCCTTTACAGGTAAGTGGACATTAGCATTTTTATGCCACCATCATGTTATATGTGTACATGTGTTTGGCACACAGGTATGTGTTTAATGCAGCCACGTGTTCTTAATTATGCATCTTCAAAGCTCTCACTTTTAAAAAAAATCATTTTCATCAATACACAATTTTCAGAAAACGTCGCGACCGTTCTTCCTCTTCTTCTAGAAGACAGAGCATC
>JAJHUR010111651.1:0-22671 GCA_027495735.1 Lutjanus campechanus | reverse complement strand
TTTTGATTGTGTTGAAACCTTTTGATTTTTTTTTTCAAAGCAAGAACCTACAGTTCACAACTATGCTTCAGCAATAAAGAAATGTTGCATCTCATCAAGGCCAAAGGTTTTACAGTTGATGCTATACAATAAATGTGAATAGATGGGCGCCTAAGGCATTCTGAAATGTGACCTACAGAGCTACCCTCTCCGTTGTTGTTTAAAAACCTGACCTTCAAATTTGTAACATGTCAAAGTCTTTCTCTTGCCTGCTTTTCTCTTTACTGTACCCTACATAATAAAGCAAAGACCACAAAATTAAACATATCTTGTCATTAATCATGAGCCTGTCCTGCTGGGGGGAGAAGTGGTTTGTGTTCTTGGCATGACATGGTGCCAGTATGAAGCTGGGAAAACTAATGGAGTGGGCAGGAGAAACCCTCAGGGTAACGCTGTCATATGCCACTGTGGAGTATAGCTGACAGCCTCTGAGCACAGACAGGAGGCGGATAATACACACACACACACACACACACACACACACACACACACACACAAAATAAAACGGAGCCAGATAATGCATTCCCCTCATAAGCACTTCAGATGGCCAGTTATGGTGTGTTCTACTGCCTCTTCCAGTAATCAAGAAATTACACCATGTTTAAAGCTACAACAAGGAACTTTCTTATTTTGTCGATTTTAGAGGCCCCTGTGGACAAAAGCAGTAGTGTTTCCACCATAAAAACTACAAAATATAACATCAAAAATCTAATTATAGAAAGAAAAACTCCTTGTGCTTCTTTTTAACTACCTTACTATTGGTTATAACTTTGCCTAGGAAAATGTAAACACAGGCTCATTTCATCTAATTTCAAGGAAAATGCGACCCGGTGGCAGGCATTATAAATAACTATATAGAGATAACCAATCTTCTTGCAGATGGTCTCATAGATCATATAGAGGCATCAGTATTAAACTGAGACTGTTTCAAAACCAGTTAAAAACTCCTTGTAGTGGCTTTAACGTACAATATACTGTATATGATTTGTTACAACAGATGGAAACCATTCACAGCCATATTTCACGCTTACTGTGTCAATACCCACACAAAACAAAAATGAACATTGAAAGCACACATGTATATGTGAAGATATAGTATATAGACACACACAAGATCTGACTGTTTCCAAGGCCATGCTTCCAGTGTATTAGTGTGAAGAAATTCAAATTGAGTGCCATGCCAATGGCTGTCATGTCAAATTCTATTGAAATTCCAGACACCAGTTGGAGTTTGACAACTAACACTATGCACACATAAATCTTCTGCAAGGCAGATGGGAGAAATACACACAAACTTAGCTAAGATGCCTATACATGGACAGCTATATGTATGCACTGGGAGACAGATGCACACAAAGACCGACACACGACAACTCAAATCACACAGAGACACAATCACACATTATCTTGATGAGTTAAAGGTGTTTGAATATTCTCTGGGATACATTTTCCATTTTGAACACTTGGTACATACAGTATATCTGCACATGGTCATTTAAATGAAAGTTCAGCCCAAAATTAAGAATACTTATTACTGTCACATGTCAAGCAGGGCAGCTGGAAATTGAACCCAAATGCAGACTGAGCAAGGACTGAGCAGGGTGTTCAAACGATTTACTAAATATACTCAAAAAATTAAGTATAAAATACAAAGGCTTACACATGCAGCCCAAATACATAAAAGGCAAACATATCCAGTTCAACATGCAAAATCTGAAATCAATTTTTCCAGCATAAAGTCCAAAACCACAGGGAAACACTGGGGAAAACACACAAGGGTAGGAAACTGACTCGAAACAAAAACGAAGAGACAACTAAAGAGGGAAGAACACGCAACTAATTAGCTAATTAGGGGCAGGTGAAAACCATCTGTAATCAAAAAAGGAGGGAAAAACACAGGAAGTAAAACAGCATAAACAAGAAGGAAGGCACTAGGGCTGCTCAATTAATCGAATTTTAATCGTGATTACGATTTTGGCTCCAGACGATCTCAAAATTCATATAATCGAGGAAAGACGATTATTTGGTGTTTCCGTTCTGAGAGATTACATTCACGGCTGCGTTTCAGCTGTAGCAATCATATAAGTCAATGGAGGAGCCATCTTACCGTGAATAGAGGATCTTTGTGCAGCACACGGGTCTCCTATTGGACACTGGCACACCATGTGACGGTGCACGGTTTTCCTATTGGACACTGAATCGAGGAAGGATAACACAGACACAGCGGAGGCGCCGTTTGAAAGGCTAAGATGTCCCCTTTTCACCAAAGAAAAAAGTAAGTTTCTATCTATCGGCATTCCAGAAATATGCGCGATTAAGTAAAAGATATAAGCATCGCAGGCGATGCCGTAGTTTCCAGAGGGTTAAACAGTGTGAAGATGGCAGAGGGTGAGGCTGAGCAGCGTCTATCTCTTATTGTATTTTATTTATTTCTTGTTTTCAAAAGATTGAGTGCAGTTTATTTTTTACTACTACATTACAAGATATTTTTATATATTTAACAGGAGAGGTTTTTTTTTAAAACATGTTCAATAAATGTTGTTCCAAACATGTTCAATAAATGCTGTTCCAAATTCAAAGACATAATCGTGTAAATAATCGTGATTTCAATATTGACCAAAATAATCGTGATTATGATTTTTTCCATAATCGAGCAGCCCTAGAAGGCACATACTTCAAAATAAAATAGGACACAACTTAAACTAAAACCCAAAACCATGACAATTTTTGCTCTGTGCCAGAGTTGCTAAGTTTTAGAGACGTCAGCTGTAGCTTTCCGTCCTCTTTAAAATATAATGGAACTAAATGGCACGTAGTTATGAGCAGTTTCATGTAGGAAATACTTTCTTTATATCATACAAAGAAAGGAGTTCTTCATCAAACTGCTCACAGCAAGCACTGTGGATTACCTTGAGTAACTGGGTCAAGATTTTTGTAAAGAGACATTGCTTTTCACTTTTCAAGTGTGTTGTTTAGAGCATTGAGCACCACAAGCTGAGTGCCATTTAGTTCCATTATATTCGAGAGAAGGCCGATATCTCCAAAGCCAGCAACTCACACTGAAACAAATTACAGGCCAGAGAAAAAATATTAATTTTAGATTTTGGGTTGAGCTATTTCTTTCAAGATTTGTGGAAAAATAACTATAATTAACAAACTTTGCAAAGTTCACAGAGTTCACAGCTAATGCATGTTTAATGATCCGACTACACTTCACCAGGCATACAGGCAGGGTTTTCCCCACATGTATCTTCAAGAAGGTTGAAGCAAAAGTGGACATTTCCTTTGAATAAATCCTGTTATTATATATGTTTGCATATGTGTTTCCTCTAAAGTCTGTGTGTTGCAGTGTGGTTTGCCTGAGGCAGTAGGCGAAGATAGAACTGGTTGGCTCCTTTGGGGCCTCCCACTCTGCCTCTCCCGGACACATGTACATGGCAGAGGTAACTTCACTTTGACATTCATACTACAAGGTTATACTGGCTGTCAGTCAAGTTGTTGTACATTGCGGACAGGCACAGTATCCAAAGAGGCGTACAGTAAAACAAGCTCATGAATAGTGTAATGTTACTGGTCTTCAGTTGACATGAGTCAGTGAGGAGGATGCAGAGGATACAGGCCATTTCAGCACTAGGGAGAGATGCTACTAACTGCTAGCAGTCGCTTATGTAACAGCCACATGAGTGCATACATTATCCTCATGAGTCAGGACTCAATTCCCTGACAATCAACAACATCCAGAAACACTGCTTACTTCTCTGAACCAGAGCTCATCTGAGATGGACTTACAGACAGTTGAAAAGTGTACTGTGGCCTCATGAGTCCACATTTCAAATTGTTTTGGGAAATTATGGATGTTGTGTCCTCCAGGTTAAAGAGGAAAAGAACCACCCAGATTGGGGGGTGTGTTAGTGCCCATGGCATGGTTAACTGTCACAGCTGTGAAGGCTTCATTAATGCTGAAAGGATCTGGAACAACATATGCTGCCATCCAGACAACGTCTGGATACACTTGGTACACTTTAAGTAGGCACACTGGCAAGGCTTGCTGCAGTTTACCAAGTTAGATCAAATCTATTGTTATTTGAGTTGTCCGTTTATTTTTTCCTTCATTTTTAAGGCAAATGGCAGAAATGGAAAACAGCAGCCTATAAGTTGCATTATACAAAAAAACATCAAACCAATGTGGCAACACTGATAGTATTACAGCCAGGTGAAATTTACAAATCTACAGGACCATGGCTACAATGCAAACAATCATTTAAGTTCTTACCAAAGTGTGCAACAGACTGACTGGTCTAAAAAGAAGTGAGTGAAAGACAGCAGGTTACTTAGATTTTGATGGGAATTGGTGAAAGGAACTGAAAAAAGGCCAGAATAAGAACTGATGGTCTTACAGTCCTTGCAAAAACAATACAGTGAACCAACAGTTTAGCACTATATGTAGGTCTGTATCTCCTGTTTTAGTTTTAGTAGTAGTAGTAGTAACTTGGCTGCACAATATAGCTGCACAATATAGTAAAAAACACAACAACATTGTAATTATTTTGACTTTGACTTTATTAATAGTGTAATATGATTCAGGATTAGTAGGAAGATCATTTTTGCATGCCAACTTTCATTTTCACTGTAAAGAAAATCATGATGATTTGACATTTGTTGGGGTCTGTACCAAACAAACATGTATTCTTATATTTGGAAAACAAGATCTGTAGGCCAGGACATCTCTGCAGCACTACAGTACTTCATTATAATGCTGTTTTGTGACATATATTTCCGATATCAAAAAGTTGCAGCTTCTGTTATTTGGATATTGCACTTTCCATATTATGATTTCAGTAATATTTCAATTAATTGTGCAGCCCTATTGTACAAAGGCACATAAATATAGCCTATTTTTGAAAAAGGTATATGAATAAGGGTATAGCATTTCACTATGCATTGGACACAGTTTACAGTATAGTGATAAATTGAAGAAAAACTCTTTTTGATCTCATCAGACCCTTTCTGCATCTGAATGCATTCACCTCTTTGCCTCCTCACAATTTAGATGTCAATATTGGAAATAGCTTTGGTGCTTAAAGGCCATTTCAAATCCATTTAAAGTGTTTACTGAAATTCTGAACCTCGATATTCGTCCCATCTTTATGTCGAAACTGAATCTAATTTGTGACATTTAAGAAAAGGTCTTTCATTATTACCCATTGATCACAATCATATTTTGTATGCCAGTGTGTATGTTTGTGTGTATGAGAGAATTGAGAGAATTAATGAGCAAGTGAAAGCAACGGTGCATGTTGGCGAGACATTATCAGAAAGCCATCTATCCGTCCATCCGTCCCTCTGACCATTTTTTTCCCTGCTGATCTTGTTCTAGATTTCTGTGGCTGTGTGCTTATTTGTATTTTGCCCCAGATGGAGTCAAACCCATAACCGCAGCAGTGCACTGCATCAAATGAGCTCCGCACATGTAAATGCTAATTCACCTGAAATCACCAGGACATGTTTTTCAAACAGCTAATACTTAAGATTCTCAAAGGTGAGAGGGTTAGAGGAAGAGAACATGGCATACTAATATGACTAACATCAGATTATTGATTGGCATTACACATTTACAGAGCCACTACAGTATCTCTTTGATATCCAAACACAGAAACACTTTAATTCCAGTTAACAATGCATTTGTGCAGTACTCTAAGGCATCGACAAACACACAAGCACAGTGCACGCACTCCCCCTCACCTTGAAAGTAACTGATTGTTTGAGAGCTTGCCATGCCTGTAGCAACACATTGGACACATTGCTCAACATCATTACCTTTCACAGATCACAAGATAAGACCCACCTTGTAAAAGTCCCATAACTATGAATCAATCTAGGCAAGATGGGAACTGTATTGATTGGTGTTGCCTGCCTGTCAGATGGTTGGAGATAGGGGCAATGTGAGGGAGTGCATGTCAAATCTGAAAGAGGAAGTAGAAGAGGTACTGTTGGGCCATGGAGAGCTCAATGAGAGGAGACTTTTCTACCAATTAATACGATGGAAAAAAAAATATTATTGAGTGAAGTTCTGGCACACACTCCAATGCTGGAGCCAGTCCTGCCACAGCACTCTGTAGGAGGATGTCTGAGTGTGCCCCAGTGGGGAGTTATGAGTCATCAAGACTACTCGCTGGGGCATGTGGAGCTGGGGTGCTGGCATGCGAGATGAGCAACACAGAGAATGAGGGAAAGGGCGAGTTTATGCCTGGGAAGAGGCACAGCAGTGAAACTCCGGCTGTGATTGGATGGATGAGATGAAGTAGGAGGTAGGAAGCAAGAAGAGAGGCTAGACTCGAGTGAACAGCATGAATGTAGACTTGGCTCAGTCTCATCCTTGAACTTCAGGAAACTAAAAAAAATGAATGAGCAAAGGATTGGAAATGTGTTTAAAATAAAATATAAAGGAGAAAAAGCATCATCAAGTCATGTCTTTTAACTGAGCAGATAAATGTGAATGGAAAGAGAAAGTGGATGAGAATAAAAGAGCTAGAGAAAGTAAGATGAATCATAAAAACAGGAGTCCTGGGGTTTGACACACTGCTGTACCAAAACTAAGCACACACACAACAACAGATAAACACATCACAATCCCAGGATCCTGGAGCTGTTTCGTCATTGAGGTTATTTTCTAGTGTGCCTCAACAGCATTGTTTGGGTATGCATTTTTTGCAGTGTAGCCACTGGCACAAATGAAAGCTGTTGCGCTACAACAGATTGGTTGTCTGGATTATTTAATGTAGAGTTGCATGAGGTACTTTTCCATAGTCAGTGTATTAGCAACAGTAAGCAGAAGCCAAGAGGGGAAACAGCACAGAGACTAAACAACGTACTGCTGTAGATGGGTTCAGCAACAAAAGGTATTTTAGCTACTTTAAGGAAGTCCACTTAAAAAAAAACAAAAAAACACTACTAACCAATCGAGGTAGAGATAGAATGGCCACTCCTGTGTTGTGCGAGGTAAAATTACTGATTTCACCAATGGAGTTTGGTTGGAGCGAGTGATATTTGGCTTATATAACAGCGGTTTCCCATCAGAAAAGGCTGTCTGACAATGAGATAAAGTATTCTAAATACATGGCACACTTAGACTGATATTGATTCTTTAAATGGACATTCTTAAGTGGCTGAAATACCCGTCCACAAAATTACATCGCTTTTCTTCTGTTCAGGTGCCCCTCTCTGCTTCTCCAAACTGGACACATGCTGACCGACATCTCTTGCAACAAATACACTGACTATGGATAAGTACTTCATACAACCCCACTTCAAATAATTTGAACCCTTTAAACTTGTACTGTACAAATTTTGTTTGATTCTCATGAAGATAATCAGCTAAGTTGTGTGACCTACTTTATTTTCTTTGACTTCAGTTTACAAGATACTGTATATTATGGGAAATATGTTTTGTTAATACGATGAATATGCCCTGGGGTTTGCAATTCTGTAAACTGTCTTGGATCAGCATGTGAAAACCAGACAATCCAAATGTAATGTTTTTCAATTTGTTGACATTTCAAGACATTAAATTTTAATCGGGACCCGTCTCTGATTCACTGTGGTGTTACTCCTGGAGACTGTTGAGCTCCCAGTGTCCCAAACTCAATCAGGATTCATTGTATTCAGTAAAAATGAGGGCATGCTATAGCAGCTGTGCATTTTAGATGTACAGGGCTTCAGGGCTTCAGTGAAATCTTCACTCTGGGATATTGTGACTGTGATATCACCATGCAGACCTCCATGTCTACAGAGACCCCAGGGTATGCACAAGAGCAGCAGATAAGTAACGCAAACAAGCAAAGCAACAAACAAAAACAAAAAAAAGAACATCAAGAAAAAACATTTCTCTGTCAGCTGTTTCACAGCTTTTTACTTTTGGTTGATATATAGGTTGATATCCAGGGTAATAAAAAAAATGTTCTCTAGATGTTGTTCTTCATGGAGACACAAAAGCAAAATAGCATCTGATTAGATAAAAGGTCACAATCATGCCCTCATAATGGATCAGTGGAAAGCTTTTGATAGCATAGACACAAGAATAACATTGGATGAAGTATATTCAAATTGATAATGAAGGCAAGAGGTGCAAAATGTTGCATTTCTTTTCTGCACTTTTAGGGCTTTTGAGACAGCAACCAGGACCTCTTTGACCTGTGGTGATTCAACAGGGAACTCTGGCAGTAATGAGGAAATTTTCTCTCTTTTAACCTTAATTTATTCCAATTTGGATAAGAAGGGCAAAATGTTGAAGTTCAAAGAGTTTATTTCTCTAAATAACACAGCCACATTAGCAAAAGCACAAACAGCTAATAGCCTTGGGTCAAGTGATAAAAGCTGCCAATCACCTTTGGCCTGCCTGATAAAAGCTGCCAATCCCATGAGGTCCATGGTGTGAGTTAAGTTAAACGATGGGAAAAGAAAGAGGCAAAAGAGAAAGAAAGCTAGAGGGAGAAAGATAAAGAAATCAAGAGGCAGAGAAATTGTTTTACATAGAAACAAGCTGTAATTAAGAATGACGTATGATTTGTTTTAATTTACGCAATGTTGTGGTTCAAAAAGGCAAAGTAGGGCTATTGTAGCCTCTGTAATTGCCTCAGTGGAATATCGTTAATTACTGCTGCTGGTTCTCCAGCACTACCACTCTAATTACTTTGGGACTGATAAGAAATTAATAACCGTAACTGAAACTTGTGTTTTCATCTATTTTTAAACTACTGGGATGACCTGTTTGAGCCCAACAGGTTTCATAATTCTAGCCAAAATATCAAAATAAAAACAGCTCTCACTGAGGTAGAACCATAGACTGTATATGAAATATGGACAGAGTGTCTGTGATGTCACCCAAAGGTTTCTGAAGAGCTTTTGTGAAGGAATGAATGCATTAAAGAGTGTAAGCATATTTCATAACTTCATATCAACAATCTATCAAACCAAACTATCACAACCCTCCTCAAAACACGATAGTGAGTCAGAATCCCCTGTTCGATCACTTGTGTTATACTTAAATGCTTGTTTTCAGTTTCCTGGTGTGTGCCTTTCCTGACACACAGTATGTTGCAACCATTTGATGTGTTAGTGTCATCACTGGCTCACTGCTTATGAGTTAAAATGAAATAGGTAGTTAGCCATGCATTTTACACTCCATCTTTTATTGGCTGAACAGTATATAAACCTAAATACACAATACTGAAAATGTCATTGTGGGAATCCATAATGATATGGTAATGTGGTTCAATTTTGTCCAGGTTGTAAAATGACAGAAAAAGCATTTCAAATTCAGTGGAGAAAGATGATGAAACTGAACCATGTTAGGAAGGTTTCAAAGAAGGGATTCAACATGAGCTCCAGAGAGTCATGTGACAAATTAAAACACTGCTATTAGTTTCCTTATGGTCTTGCCCATTGCTCCATAATTGATGATGTATTATGTGATTGCAAAGGGCCAAAAATGTGTGTTACCAAGAGGCAATGGCATACAATAAAGTATTAACATACGGGTATATGGGGATTTACATGCTTTTGGAGCCAGCCTCAAATGGCCACTTGAGGAACTGCAAGTTTGAGCACTTACAGTACATGTTGTGTTGTTGGTACTTGGGTAGAACATTTTTAAGACAGTTTGCGGATAACACCAACATCCCCAGCCACTTTTCAAACAACGATGAGACTTCATATTGGGAGAAAATCAACAGTCTTGCAGACTGTCGCACAGAAAACAATGTACTGCTTAATGTCAGCGAAACCAACCATGGGAATCAACATGACAGAGAACATGTCACACATTTCCACCCTGATAAAGAATGCTCAGAAATGGCTCTATTTCTTGAAGCCAAAATTCCCATGGCATGTTCTTACCAACTCTACCAAGGAGCAATTGAAAGCATCCTGACTGGAAACATCACAAACTGGCATGGGATGTGTACGACCCAGGATTTAACAACCTTGTTGTTAACTGATGAATAAATGACCTGGTATCCTTAAAAAAAAATAAGACAATATTAAAAATGCTTATTATGGACAGGCCTCTCTGTTCTTACTATTGAGTTCCAGCACTGCAGAGCACAAAAACACACTCCATAGATATGCACATACATATACACTGTCACACAGATCGGCCCTCGTAGACCACACACACATTAATCAGCACCACAGTGTAAATATTGTTCCTGGGGACAAGCTGGTTATCGCTCGGCAAAAGCCAGACACACCGTGTGTGTTTTAGTGGTTCCGTGTGTGCATTGTTGCTGTTGCCAATGTCAGTGTTTTGCCAAAAATTCGATTAAGTCTGGAATTAATGAACATTTGGAAGTAGGGAATGGGAAAAGTGTAACAGTGTGTCTGCCCCCATCAGCTAAATCAAAGCCAAAGCGACATTATTCTTTCTGATGGGTGTTTTCTTCTCTATAAAAACAATCACGTTTTTTTATTTTTGTATTAATTTTTGAATTCTATTAATTGTAATTATTATCTAGTACAAATAAACAGTGTTCATCCTTGAATAATAGCTTATAAATTTGGTTCCCTCTATTTTTTCCCTCTATTTTTTTTATTTACTGTGTTTTTGGCTGAGATATTTTTCCCATTGCATTACTTACCTTGTTATAACCATGATTCATTTTTTGACATTAATCATGGATCGTACTGCATTTTCCAAAATAAATTGGTAAATCAGCAGCCGTTCCTGTGTATTTTAAGACTGTAAAAACAATCCTGGCAGATGTTGTATAGCAACAAACAGTAATTAACGGTCACAAATATAGAAAAAGTTAAAGTTGTCTGGGTATATTGCAGAGGTAAAAAAAAAAAAAAAATTTTGACTTCTAAGAAACATTGTTTACATTACTTGGGTCTTCAGTAAAGCATGAGCAGACAAAGAAAAAGTATATTTGGCAGCAACAAAAACACTCCCCCTCCACCAAACACACACACATATGCTGTGCACACAAAAACACACAGAAGAGAATCATAAAGGACCAAAGGCAAAAGCACTCTCTGGGTTCAAAGAGCAGACATCAATGGCCCCTCTGCACCAAGCATCTTTCTCCCTGCTTAAAGTAGCTCTCCATTGTCCTCTCGTAAGTACAGGTCTCACCTGTTTCTCACTCTGTTGACCACCCAACACCTACTCCACTTCTGCATGGCCTTTCATCACAGCTCTCCACATCCCCTCTCCCACTCCAAGTCAGTCTCTTTTTCTCTTCTGTTTTTTTTTTTCTCATCTTTCTCATTCCCTCACTTTAAACCGAGGTTCCATTGTAACCTCTTAACAAAGCCTCGCCCCTCTCTGGTCTATCCCTCACCCTCTCTCCCCCACAAGGCTCACACTGTGGTGATCCTTCCCTGCTGACTTCACCGTCAGACCTTAAATTGGACTGCTGATGATAGCTACTCACAAAATTTCTGCTGCTGGGACACACATGACTGTATGCGGCAGACCTTTTATAGATTTTACCCCTTTAAAGTTATTAAGGACCCTTCTGTTACAGTAATATCTCATCTCATTATACTGTATACGGCTCCTGCTGCCACTACTACTACTTCAAGACTATCAGAAGCAGTACAGTAGTTTATAAGAAACTGTAATGCATTATTAAAATGTAGATAAGTTGCTTGGAAATGACTCAAGTAGAAGTGAAAGTCACCTCTTAATGAAAAATACCTTAAGTGACTGGTGTTAACTATACTCAAGGTAAAGTGAAGCAATACAGCTTTTGTTCACATTCATTTTCTTTTATCTTTAAGTGACAGACTCTCTTGTCTGTATGCTTGTTTTTCTCTTCATTCATTTTCATTGTTAAGGAACTTTTGGGTGATTTTTCCTCTTAATGAACGCATTGCACCATGTCTCTTAAATACTCCTGCAACCTTGAAATTGTGTAAAAATCTCCTTGTTGCAACGTGCCGAGCTTTAATACTCAATTAAATCCTTAAAACAAAAACTAAATGTTTCATTCAGAATAAAGCGAAGTAATCAAGAGATGACACACTTGAGAAAAGTTCTAAAAAGTACCAAGTAGGGGTGGGCGATATGGCCAAAATGTTCTATCAGGGTATATGTAATTTTATGTCATGGTAATGGTATGCATATCATGATACAGTAACTGTTCTGTAAATTCAGTCAAGGAAATATATATATTTTTAAATGCTGTACCATACTACAACACATTTGATTATTTTCTTCTTTTCTGTGAAATGTTTCATGTGAGGCACGTTTTTTGTTAGTATGAAAGTTCGAGACTCAGAACAGTAAAACTAACTTCCTTTCAGATAGAAGCTTCGAGGTTCAAAATTAACAATAATTTCAAGTATTACAGGTTAATTTTCATTTCACTCGGCTTATCCATGTTTTCTCATTGCTCACTTCCTCTGAGGCACTTAGAGGTGCATTTCTGCTGTCAAGTCACATTACCTGGATTCACATGATCACACAATAATCGTGAGAGTATGAGATCGCTGGAAAATAGCTCCTGCGGTGGAAACGGTATTGCCAAATCTCTACTGGTGGACACATTTCTACGGTCATACGATCTACACTGATATATCACCAAACCCATGTAGTGACAGTACTCTTACTTGTACAGCAGAAGTACATACTGATACCACTCTGGAGCACAAAATGAGTTAAACCTTTGGTGCAGAACCTTTGTCTCCCCTCTTTGACAGTGAGAGCAATTACACACACACTATCGATGTATGCCTCTGCCATACTCCTAATTGCTGTAGTCTGCTCCATCGCTAGGATAGCTTCCCTGTTCAACTCTGGTACACCAATCACTGCTTGTTGATAGAAAATGGATCAGTGCACCAGCATGTCCCTGCCCATCATCAGTCCAGAGGTTGGTCATGTTGGAGGTACACAAACTTGCAATTGTTCTAGATTTTTGTTGTTCAAAGCACCCAGCTTTGGTCAACCAAATATAAGCTTCTAAGATAAACAAACTAGTTTCTTATCAGTTGACTTCTTTAATAAATTGAAGTTGAAGAGGGACATTTTAATTGTTCATATGATTATGACAGATCAACTGATCTTTCAATTTTGGAAATTTAAATATTTAGATCAAAATGCTGATCACCTAACCTGGGCTTACACAACACACGTTATTGACGAGCTGATACTGTGCCTCTATCACCATCCACACACCATGAAGCACACATTGAAGGTCTTCACCTGCGTATGGGTTTGTTCACTATGTTGAATCATTCCAAGGTAAAGGAGCCAGTTTGTACAGATGTTCACTACCTATTGACCTTAGTTTCTGAAAATATTGGGCCCCCTCTCTGAGTTCTAGCAGCTTCCGCACATTTTTAAATTGAATATTCACCGTGTAATCCATTCTGTCATTTAAATCCTCATATCTCCAACTTGGCTGTACATCCAGGTTACTGACCTAACCATGATGTAGGTGCAAACACTGTTTTTCCCACAGCACCAAGTTTAAAAGCACTGGTATATTGAGACATACGGACAGATTTACCTGGCGGTGATGGACTTAATCAGCATTGTGTGACCTCTTGTGTGAGTTTACACAAAAGTCCTGCACACCAGCTTTAACATATTTTCAACTGAGATTTCTAGTTTAGAAAATCCATCCAAACACAATCCCCTACCCCGCACTCTCTTTCACACACATACAGTACTAAACACACACACACACACACACACACACACACACACACACACACACACACACACACACACAAAAACATTTTTAACTGCTCGACAAAAGTAGGACGGTGATATACTGGAAAGCAGCTGACACTACAGCACATTTTGCTGTCAATTCAATATAACAAATGAGGCTGTATTATTAAAATTGCATTGTAAGTTGTTATACATTATTTTCTGCTAGATGTTCAGTCTCTTCAATGCTTAATATCTTTAATGTGTAAATGTGACATTATTGCTTTATGTCAAGTCCAGTCCTGTCAACAATGTCGATTTAAAGGTTGATGCTAAAACTACGAGAATGCGTGACAACTGTATCAAATTACTCTGGTCTATGATGATATAACAGTAGCCTGGAATGCTTTACGTTATGTCTCTCACTGCTCTGGCTGTATCAAACAGCACAGGACTGACAGCAGCCTGCCAACAGCAAGGCATTCTCTGTAATTCCAGTGGAGCGTTACCTCCCAAAGGCTTCTCATCAGTCTTCATTGCACTGCAGAAGAAACCTGAGGCATTAAAGCACGCAGGCACAAGATCTGTGTCGGTCCTAAGCAGCAGCGCGGTGTTTGGTGTTACTAGAGGGAAAAATCATGATTATCCAATGAAAGTAATGCGATAAGTTGTTCCAACCTTTAACATGAGAAACACCAAGTGGAAAAAGAGAAACTTCTGATTCTCTTGAACAGCTGGTGATTCTGTCATATTAAAGACCCAAGTGTATTAATTCAACTCTTTCTCCTTTGCTCTCCTGTTTCCTCTCCTCTCTCTTCTGCTTTCTCATCTCCAACCATTAGGCCTCAGGGCTCAGCAAAGCTGGCAAAAAAAATGATTTAGTCAGAAAAGGAGTTAAAACGACCAGAGGCAATACATGCTAACAAGGATAGATGCTAATATTTTCAAGTACTGGCCCAACAGGCCACACATACCCTCAATTTAGTGGCCAAATTATGCTTTCGGTGGCCCAATTGTAAACTTTTGTAAAAAACATACATTAAAGAACTAGTTGAGGACACTCTTGGCAGTTGAAAGAACTTCAACTTAGAAAAGCAGAAAAGAACCAAACATCATTTGTTTCTTTCCCGTTGTCGGATTATCGTCAATCAGATTAACTGATAGACAAGTCTTCTGTGGTGGTGAGGTCAAAGTTTACAGATGCTTGGAAATAACAATCATGGAGGATAAGATAGTGGTTGCTGTTGCTGGATACCTGGACCTGTGTGACAACTAGTTATCATCATTTGATGAGAAAACAGCAGCCTGGAGGGAAATTAGTGTGCCACTTGACATTTCAGGTACGTTGTTTTCATTCATTTAAACTGTGCCAATAACTGGTACAGTATAGTTAATGGTTTATGTTAAGCTAATGTTAGCTGACTTTCAACATCTCCCTGGGCAAGCTGCCCTGTGATTTCTTGTCTTTCTGAGAGTTTCACACGGATGCCCATTTCCCTGTCCGGTGTAGTATTTGGAAACAGTCTCCCTCAGCCTCAATTGGAGCCAGAACCTTCAGCTTGTCTGTTTTTACACAGTTAATTAACTAGGAAGTGAACTACTTCTTCCCTCGCAACAACAAAAAAAAAGCACCTCGCTGCTCTTTTTTAAAAAAAAACCCAGCTTCAACAAAAAATGCAGTACAGTGCCTACAGTGTAAATTAAAGAAATGAGATTATCTATCTATCCATCTATCTACCAGCTAATAGTGTGTGGATGCACAGTACACACCTACACATACATACTGTCATGAAGCCAATATCAAACATTTGCTCAAATTAGCATTTAACTCAACAGCTGCTCTTTCAGAGGCTAACATTTGGCATAGACTGAATGAACACACTTGCAACCACACACACACATGCATACAGCTCACTCACACTCTCTAGTGAGCCACACACACACACACACACACACACACAGTATGGAAGTATATAGCACACAGCTGCTGGAGCAAATAAGCACTAAAAACAAAAGCAAGCTCAAGAAAAACTGGAGGGGAGATTGAGGGGAGGAGGAGGTGAGGAAATGGGTAGACCCTGGGGAATATGAGACTAAAACTGTAGCCAACAAAGACAAACATGTTGAAATATCACAAAAGAAAGACGTGTAAAGGTTAGAGAAGGACAGTACAACAAAGAGGCAATCCAGCTGGAAAAAGCAGATTATTTTTGGACGTGTTGATGCGTCAGTGTTTTGGTTGCCATACCAAGTAGTGCAACAGGAATATGTATCTTGCTCTGACTGACAATACAGCACTCTTGAAGTGACAGTCACATTGTGCCTCAATCTAGGAAAAAATGAAGAAATCTTCTCTGCATCTCCATCCAGATTTACAACTCTTTCCATCTTTTCTAATGCTCTTCCTCTCTTTTTAATGTTGTGTGCTTCTTTCCCTTGTTTCTTTTCACTTCCTCTTGTCTTCATCTCTCTCTCACACACACACACGCACACGCACACACACACACGCACACGCACACGCACACACGCACGCACGCACACACACACACACACACACACACACACAAAATGCATTATCTGCCAATTTCCCAATACACGGTGCACCACGTACAAGCTGAGTCAGCAGGGCCCTCCATTTGAATGGCTTTCTGATTTCTGCTACGGTGACAATCACCCCATGAGAATCCAGTATGAAAGTGTGTGTGTGTGTGCGTGCGTGTGCGTGCATGCTCACTCACAGGCTTGTGTGCATAAGTGGTTGTAGATAAAGCTATGAGTCATACTAAATGAGACCCTCAAAAATCACTGTCCTTTCTGTTCCTTGTTGGAGAGTTTGGAAGCACAAAAGAACCCCAAGCAGGAGTAACCCAGAGGGGACGAGAAAAAGAAAAAAAAAAACACAATTTCCAAAGAGTTCCTTGAATGGGGGGAACATATTGAACTAAACAGCTGTGGCCCCATACATGCTCTTGTAAAGGACATTTTCAGCCCAATACTTAAAGGAAAAATAGAGTGGAGGAAATATTGTCACGGTGATAAAACTTCCGACAGCTTTCCTGCAATTGCAGGTTTCATCTCGGCTGTGGCTACTATAAATCTCTGGATTTATGTGTAATTTTTACTCACAACATGTATCGTATCTTGAATTAAACTGTTCTGTGTAGTTGTGGGGGAATGAAAAACAGTTGCTGCAGGGAGGCTGAATGTAGAGGACGTGACTTAACGTGGAAAATGAAGGAAAACACCTGTCTTTCTTGCTCAGGTTTTTTATGGTAAAGAGATAGTAGAACAGTTGGTTCAGTTGATTTCAAACTAACAAACTAGATAAATAAAAAGAATGAAACAATAAAATCACTTCAAAGAAAGTTATCTCACTCTTAAAGAATGAAAGCATTGATTGTGAAAAGGCCCTGTAATGTAGTTATGCCATAGTTATTAAAACAAGAGAACTGGTTCCTGTGTGACAAGATGACAATCAATTCATTCTGATCAAAGTTGTTTGTAAATAATAATGTCTGAATATAAGTTATTTTTTTCAGCTGCTTTGCACAAGGTTTGTTTGTCAGCAGGATAACGGAATAACCACTGGCCTGATTTTCATGAAACTTGGTGACAGGGTATAGCATGGGCCAAGAAAGGATCTACAGGATCAACATGGCAAGATACAGCAATTGTAACAGTTGTCTATGGCAAAATGAACTGAATTTGATGCGTTTGTGTGAATCTGTAGTAGTTAAAATGAATGATGTGCAACACAACAATACAACGACACAATAAAATTTAACAGCTGCAGCTGAGATAATGAGGCTTTAGCTAGGGACAACCATATTTTGACATAATTCTACTAGTTTTGAAAATATACCAAGACATATGTAGTGATTGCACTTGGAGACTTGCAAATCATAGACATAAAGACAAACCATTCACGCTCACATATACACCTAAGGGCAATTTAGTCACAAATTAAACTACCCTGCATGTCTTTGGACTGTGGGTGACCACAGAAAGGTGCAAGCAAGCACACAACTCAAAACAAAGTTAATATTGGACCCATTTTTCACAAGCCACACATATTCCATTTTGACATTAAAAAGGCATTTTTCAGACGTAACAATTAGGATAAAATTGACTTTGTTTGAAACCTGTCTCTTAGTAACACACTCATGTGAGATCTGGCAACATGATATCCTCTATAAAAATACTAAGCATATTAATCAGATATTAGTCAGATAAAACCAGCGGTAAAAATTAGGTAAAAACATTAAATTTGTACTATATCTCATGTACTGTATCTGTTTTCATCTAGCCACACAACGTTCACAACACTTCCAACACTTCTGACCACACCAACTTCAGAAATAGAAAGCGTATAACATTTCATCAACACTGGCACAACTTGTAATGCACTGTCTTGATACAGTATAGAGCATCTTTATCAACAGACACGCAGGCTGGTGCTTGTCCTGGGGGCCTATGTCATGCATAACCACACACATACACTTTTCATTAAACAGATGTCATGCCTCATTTCTTTTTCATATTTATGACTCATTAAAGAGAAAATGTTACGTGTATCCACATCAAAATCAAAATTTAAGCACATCAAATAAAAGTACATCACGCAGACTGTAATGTAAATCTGAGCTTGCTTGTAGAGTCTCAGGAGAAGGAACATTTGAAAATCACATATTTACACAAAGTTTAATCCGATCTATTTAATTTGGAAAAGTGTAAGTCTGCTTAGAGAGAAGAAGAGAGAGATGCAGAGAAAAATAGTGAGCGAAAGACAAACACTTCAGGGCATGCATGCAAACATACTGCATGAAGCCACATATTCAGTGTACACACAGTTTGCCTTTCAGGTACAAGCACGGCAGTGTAAGGAGACAGGAAAGAGAGCAGGAAATGGCAGGGAGCGCATATGAATGAAAGAGCTGGAGAGAGGAATAAATGTGGAAAAAAAGAAATACAGAACGGAGAGCAAGAGGAGATATGAGGTGACTGTAGTAGTTCTTGTTGACAAAGCTCCGTTCTCCTAAGCCAAGATCTAAATCATCCCCACATAAACACCTCCAGGTTAGGGGGATTTATTCAAGATGTATTTCTTTCATATATATTTTTCCTCCTCAATCCCTTGCTTTGTTATCTTTCTGCTTCTGTCTTTTTCTCTTTCTTTCTATCTGTCTGTTGTCTCTCTCTCTCCCACCACCCACATGCTGTCTCTCTACTTTCCTCTGTTTCTGTGGATCCCTGCCGTTCTTTCTGTGTCAGTGTCATTGCAGAGTGCAATCAAATGAGATGATCCGCCTGGCGACGACGCAGCTTAGCTCTCCATAAGCCCGGCTCCGAACGGTGCAGAGGCAGAAAGTCAACAGCATCAGATTTAAGCTACATGCAAACAGACCTACAAAAATTAGGCTATATCCAGGGGTGGAAGTAACTAATTACAAATACTCAAGTTACTGTAATTAAGTAGTTTTTTGAGTACTTGTACTTTTATGAGTAGAATGTCAAGCCTGTACTTTTATTTGTACTTGAATACACATTACACCATGTAATTTACTTAGTTCCTCTAAAATTCTTATTAGGTATTGAGTACAATTTGAATTTATATCCAAACCTTTCACCTGCATTTTTGTAATCATAAAGCTATCTGCTCACAAATGGCTCAATGAGAACCATGACATGACAAAACCCCCAAAACGCTGCATCAGGCACAAGTTTTCATGATAAGCTACTGGTCATACCAGACCACATACGGCTGGAGCAGTTAAACCCTGAAAGAACTGAACTGAGCAAAGGTGCTTTTTATTACTTTTTAATTAAAATGCCAATAGAGTTCAATGGTGACTGCCCACTATTCAGCAGCTCACGTTCCGTATTGCCCATTCGTTCACTCCACTGGCGTTGAGGAAAATCGGCCAGCGAAATCGGCCAGCTAGTAGATGAATTGTGTGTACTTACACATGAGGTAAAGCAACATGATTGTTGTGACGTTATTGCCCGCATGTAAACATTACTTTGGTAATTAATGAAAGCAGCTTCTCTAATCATTAAAATAGATAGTTTTTTTCATTAAAGTAAAGAAGAAAACACTCAGACATCAATACAACACAACAGAGAAATTGCCTAAGGCTGCTTCCAGTCATTTATAACATTTCCATGTACGAAGTAATGTCACTGCAGCAAATATTGTTAATATTTAAGCAGTAAAACTAAAAACTGTGGTTACAAACTTGACAGGACAGAAGCTCTGATAAAAGTTTGGATTTATACAACTGCTTTACTCCAATCGGTTTCACTGTATGAACTTTGAGTTTGTGTCTGACCTTTTGGATGTGTAGAAGAATATTACTGCTTCTGTAAAAACACGGCAGTGCAACATGGCGGAATCCACAGAAGAGGATCCATGCTGTCTGTCGATACAAAAGTCTCATTCTAAGGTAACGAAAACAGAATTCTTATTTTCAGGCAATTATACACCGATGAAAACATACTTATGAATATCATTTTCCAGTGCTACCATTTTCTGCCAACAAGTCCCTGTAAATCTTACACACTGGACCTTTACAGCATCATCAGTGAACAATTTTATTTCCGGCAATTATCACCTGAAGTATTTCTCCATCATACTCTTGCTCCGGCAGACACTCTGCTACCAGCATCGATTTTCTCATATGCTGTAAATCCGGATTTCTGCTGAGGTCATTATTGCTTAAGTTAAATGCCTTCTAAAATGTTGCTTGTGTATGCCTTTAGATAGCCTCCAGGCTTTACCTAGGTTGCTTCCTCTTTCCCTTCTTTTCCTTTCCTTATTCTTTCCGTCCTTCCTAACTTTTCTTCGTATTCTTCTCTAGTCCCATTACTTTAATGAGGTGCCCACTAACATTTTCCACTTATGCTCAAAAGAAAATGAGGGTTAAGACAGCAAGCCAATAAGGGGAGAGATTTAATAAATTAAGGAACAAATGTGGAGCTACTGACATTTAAATTTTCAAAACAACTGCTCAGTGTAGTACTGTTGCTCTGTCTCCCAACAAACACGATCAACCTTTTGTAATGACTGCAACATAGTATTTATGCAGTGTGCACGTGTGTGTGTGTGTGTGTGTGTTATCATGCAGAATAGAATTTTACAAAATACAATCCGTTAAACAATCAGTGGTCACATAAACACATTTTACCCTTTGTGTCTTTTTTTAAGTGAATGTACACACACAAATACTCACACAAATACAAATATGCCCACAAGATGTTCAGTGACAGCAGCAAAGTACCTCCTGCGCAGTGAGACTGTCCCAGTTCAAGGCAAATCTCATGGCTGAAGTGTTTACACATGAAGATCAGAGTTAAAAAGTCTAATCTGGCTCCAAGGCACCACTGCTAATATTTTACATATTGACATGATGCCACAAACATCTCCCCCCCCCCTCCTTCGCTCATGCTGTTCTCCACGTGCTCCATGTGTCCATCTCCCTGCCCTCCCCATCTCTTCCCATATCTCCATATTACATCAAACGTGGCTCGCAAGCTTGACTCACAGCAGCAGGATCGGCTCAGCTGACAGACTAAATAAAGGTGGGGCTAAAAATAATGATGTGCGTGGGTTGTCTCTGCAACTGCTATAGTCTATAATCTGTAACGTATACAGTAACATAATACCATGAACAAATCTAGTTCTTTGTTGCTTTAAGTGCCTGCTCTTCATATTTGTATCCATCCATCTCCATGGGTTAACATTATAACTGCTGGTTCAGACTGTGTGTAATGGGAAATGTCATTTGTTATAACTGTCAATTGTCTGTCAATGTAAAGCTAAGCCCGTTAAGCTAAAAATGAAAGCCCACTGCAACAAACTCTGGAGTTGCTCAGTCTAACCGTTATCTACTTCTTCTAAAGGATTATTAATGATATTTTGCAGCTTATAAAGAGACACCTACTCATTCTGCAAACATTCTGCATTAATTTGAACCCTAATGTGAAGCGAGAAAACAATAACACCTGTTACAGGAACAGAAGTTCCAAGGGGGGGACACAGCACTTGTAGCGTTGTTGTCAGAAAAGTAAATATTTCAACTTAGCATGTTTTCTTAATCTCTGGTGGCATATCAGGGTCATTATCAAATTTATTAGAGTAAATATATTACATATGTCTCCTTTAAAAAATAAAATTTCTATAGAGTAAAATGTAAGAGAAAGAGTGATTATTGAATCTATTTGCATTCTGTAAACAACATGTAAATTTGATGCACACTAAGAAAATTATACATGTCAAATGTGATTTAGAGGAGCTGACATATGTTGCACCACAACCTCTTAGACATCAACCCAGCAGCTAATGAGCCGACAGTGCTATTTTTAAAAGTCTGTTGAAAAAACCAAAACAAACAAACAAAAAAACAGGACACTATCTCTGGCCCATATGCAAGAGGGACCGGAGGCCCCGACAACTGGGGAGAGAAATGTCATGTAAAAGTGAAGGTGTAATGAATAAAAAATATAAATTAAAACGTATGAAATGTGCTCGTGTATTTAGGGGAGGCGGGTGGTGAAGTCCACTTTTTGTCCACTCACTTTCATGTCCATTCACCCTGTCTCATTCTTTCTTTTAACTCTCAATCAGCTTCTCTCTCTGCCTCTCTGTCAAATGTTTCTTTCCAAATTCGACGACTCTTTTGCATTCAGTCCATTTGCCTTTCTAAGGTGAAAACCTTTTGGCCTTTTGCGCACTAGCCTCTGAGATTCAAAGCTGCGAGTCCAGACAGTTGAACTGTGACACCATGACTCTGTGCAGCGTGGGCTGGACTCGGGTCAAATGGGTCATTTCGGCACTGGCTTTGACCAATTAAACATTCTGTTGGTGGGTAGATAATAGGGCTTTGTGCACACATGCACAAAATTTGCAGACTTGTATTGAAAATTCAGAGCACATACACACATGCACTCTAATGGCCAAGCACAAATGGGCATAT
>JAJHUR010111650.1:0-25693 GCA_027495735.1 Lutjanus campechanus | reverse complement strand
TCTGTCATAGAAGAGTAAAGAAACACATTTAATTAATTATCATAGTTGTTGATTCATTTTCTGTCCATCATCTTGTTATTTTAGCACCATTTGTCCAAAATGTATGGTATTTTCTCTCAATTTAACAACTATTTTGAAACATTTCAAATTTTTTTCAGAAACTAAATTATATAAAAATAATATAGTGATTTTTATTGCCTGCAGCAATTTTGGCACAATAATGAACTTTTACCATATATTGAAAATGAAATATCTGCATCACTTACTCTTAAGCTGGAGTTCCTGAACTTTTCAGCTTCAGACACTGGGACATAAATGTACAAAAATGAGCTGAACAGACCAGCGTAGCAAAAGAATTAATTGTGAGTGGCTGTAACTCCAGTTCTATGAGTATGTGCGTAGCCTCCTTCTTGGTTAATTAGGAAAATTAGATCATTTTACATGTTGCAGCATGGAGACTTTTCCTCAGTTGAAATATTTTGTCACTTAGCAACAAATGTGCAGTACAATTCAATAATGAAGTCTGTACTAGTTTGTTCTTGCTTAATAATCTCAGTATTGTGAAAACCTGAATGCAGGAGAAGTTTGTCCAGCCTAAATAAATAATACAGTCATGCTGTGTACACTGTACACATGCTGTGCTCTCTGCAGTCACATTACTCAGGCATGTGAAGAACATTATTCACCTGAACTTGACTCCACTGACAAGTTAACATATCTGAAAACGTGATCGGTCAAACTGTTCTGCTTTTTCCCTGTGACTCTCTATCATAAATGTCTTTTATTACACCTGATGTCTGAAAGCTGTGACTTTGGCTCCTGCATTCCTCAGTGATCCAGGAGCAAATCTACTCTCGGTCCATGAATACGACCATAAACTTGCTTAAAACTACGAGCACTCATTATTAAGAGTAAACAATAGGCAGCATTCCTTGGAGGTCATAGCGACTCGAGTGACCAGTAGCAGGGAGCAGGAAGTGGCGGTGCAGTCACTCTCGGCACTGCTCGCTGCAGTGATAAGACTAAAGGGTGTCCAGATAAATAGTGCTACTTACTGTAAGCAAATTGCTCCACTCCCACCGCAGCTATACCATGTTCACATGCACACACACAGTCTTGGTCGTGCTTCTGTGATTACATGCATGCTTTCCAAAAACACACACGCACTTGTTCTGCTGTGCAGAGAGAAGCAGTGACCTGTTGCAAGCGATGACGCCCTGAGGCGAGTTATCACACAGAGGGATTAGACTTGATTGAAAAGTGAAGCCGTGATCCCGAGCTAAAACCCCAACTAAGTAGGACACTGATTATAATGTAGTTGGTTAAATGTAGCCACACTGGCACACACAATGTAGGCTAATGGATTTTAGTTACGGTTTGCGGTCAACGCATTGAATAATTTGATTATAGAAAATTTCAGCCAAAAATTCCAAAATTAGTGTCCCTGTTTGATAATTCTCTTTTGTAGAAAGTAGAACCAATAAAATCTGTTGACAGTGAGGTCTGTGAATCTGTGTACAATCAACAAAACTAAACATTAAAGTTTATTATTAGCAAAGTGAAGTAGTTTTACAAGAAAAATAAGCAAAATTGTGAATAATTGCAACATGTCTGTTTTTTAATCAGATCAAGGAGATCAAATGGGGAGATGTCGGTGGTTGGACTGGCCAAGGAGGGTCCCTGCTGGGGACAAAACGGTAAGTTGAGATATAAAAAGTGTAGATGTGTAATTTGAACCAAACTCAGTGTTTCTATGGCAACTTTCATACAGACATGCAGCCCAAAGTGCTTCACATAGAAAAACTAAAACAAATAATACAAACAAAAACAACAATATACTGTATATATTTTTTGCAAGACTGAAAATTACAATATGTTTAATCTGTTGAGTTATTTCCTTTCTATATCCCAGAACTCTTCCAGGCAAACATCTGGACAAGATTGCTGAACAGATGAGGATCCATAACATCAACGCTCTGCTTATCATCGGAGGATTTGAGGTATGGAACTTTACCTCTTCTTTATCACCATTATTATTATTATTGTCAGAATGGCAGTTTTTAAAAATCTTAATTTCACAATATTTTATCTTTCTGAACATGTTTTATCACTTAGGAACAAAGAACAAAAAACAAGTTTACACAACCCTCTTTTCTCTTTTTGCCTGTTTTAATATTTACTCATACATCTGACAAAAGCAGAATTCTTGAGTAATCTGAAAAGATAATATATTTTGTCTTATTGTACATATATACATTATTAATCACTCTCTTTCCTGTATTTTATGTTCACTGTGTATTGTATTGTTTAACATTGAGTCCATTTCATTTTCACTGTTTTGCCTATATGACATTTCAATTTGCAAAAAATGTCTTTACATCCAAATATATTTTTTAAACAGATATTTAAGGCACATTTTAAATGTTATAGGCTCTCTCCTTGTCTGTCCATATATGGTTAGTACTTTATGGCCAAGCTATAAAGCCAGACCTTGGGATGAATTGTATGTAAGGCCTCAATTTGAGTCAAAAAATTACCTTGAAGGGCCACTTTGTAGGATTTAGTGGCATCTAGTGGTGAGCTTGTAGATTGCAAACATGTTGTCCCATTCTCTCCTTCCAAGTGTGTTAGAGAACCTGTGGTAACTGCAAAGAATATGAAAAGCTCTATCTAGAGAACATAGTGTGACTACTACATTAAACATCTTCCATATTCTGCCAATAAATTCCTCTAAATTGAAAGATGGATTTCATATTCAGCAGAAGACTGAAGCAGCTTGACCAGAACATCAACACTGTCTCCCTCTCTTGTCTCTCTGTGTGTGGAGCTACAATGTCCTCTGTGTGTCTCACTGTCCGTCGTGATTGGTCTGGCTCTCTCCTCTTGGCTTCTCCCTCATGTACACTCCTCCAGACCTTTGTCTGTCCCATTCACCCGCCATTGCTGTCTTTGATCCTCCTACTGCATCTCCCACCAACAGGCCCCACCCAACTCAGGCTCCTCCCACTATGATTTTTTTCTCCATAAAATGTCCTCACTGTGCTTGTTTAAAGACCTTGGCAGTGGGTCTCTTCACTTTCCTCCCACACCTCATTCTTTTCTCTGTACATCCTCAATGACAACCAATTAAGACGCTGGCTCTCACTACTGCAGGCCTACGTGGGATTACTGGAACTTTCTGGTGCACGGGACAAATATGATGAGTTCTGTGTGCCCATGGTTATGGTCCCTGCCACTGTGTCCAACAATATACCTGGTTCAGACCTCAGCATTGGCTCAGACACTGCTCTGAATGCCATTACTGACGTAAGTGTGGCTGGATTTAGAGAGCGAATGTGTGTGTTTGTAGTCAGACTCAACACACACACACACACCGTCCAGCCTGTCGGAGTTTGGGGCTTCGCTGATCGACAGCTCGTGTCCTCACATTAACAATCAGAGGGATGACTTTATTTGGCGATATTAGTGATATTATTATATGGAGTAATAGAAATAGCATAAAAAAAGAATAAATCTGTAAAAGAAAATGTGGAAATATAAACAAAAACAACAAAATATACAAGATTTAAGTATTTTCATTTTTGCACCCATCAGTTTTGCTTTTACACCACAGTAGAATTCATGTGTGCAGGAACTGGCTACTCAGCCTGGACCTGCCTAAAGTCAGGTGATTAAAAGCTTGGCCCTTGGATATTATATGAAAATATTATATGGCTTTATATAAAAATACATATAGAAAATAGTAGAGTAGTTTATATGCAAAAATAAATATATATTTTGAGAAATGTATAAATATATACTGAAATGAAAATGTTTATAATTATTTTTCACAAGTTTCCCCAGTTTTGTTAAATTCTAAAGGGATTCACAGCACTTGTGTTTGAGAACCTCTGCTCAAAAGTGTCAGTGGGCTGTAATATTTTCTGTGTAAACACAGGCAACCTGACACTCAGCCAAACCTACAGTATACGTAGGATTTTCATAGACTTTAGTGGAATATACAGGCTTTAACCTTCTGTTTTCACAGAAACAAAACCATATCATAATGGTAGTAAATAGTGGTACAGAATCCTACACAATAAAAGTTTGAAAACAAAGACTCAAACACACAAATTCAGACAGGTGACCTACTCTCTGACAGTTTGCCTTACTGCCAATTTTACAGACAATTTTTGAAAATATAATGAATTACATTTTAGTTGGTTATAGTTTAGTTTACCACAGGTCAGAGGTCTTATCAGACAGAAGAAATTTAGTCACGATTATGTCAGGAGTTAATAAGCAGGATACACAGAGCAGAAAACTGTTGTTTCTGGTTGTTGCTGGAGGCGAGCTGGTCAGCTAAGGTCCCAGGTAAGTGTTTGGGCATGCAGTGACGTGTTGTGGCATGTTTTTGGCACGTGACCATGGCGTGTTCGTGCAGCCTTCTCTCTGTTTGTTTCCGAAACAGCAGTTGACCGGACGGTGGTCCGGTTCAATGCAACAGGGAAACTCAGCTTGAAATGGCACAGTGTTGGTCTGTTTAGAGAGTAAGTATGCATGTTGTGTGGTCACAAAGTCCAGCATCACTGAATGAGCTTTACATTTTAGTCTTTAGGTCCTGTGCCTTGATTTCAACCTCTCTGCGTGCCAGATTTAAAAAAAGAAAAAAAGCCCTTCGCCTCTTGTACATAAAAGGAAACATCGCTCAGAGTCCCTCCCCCCAATCTTTATCTTGTCACGTCAACACCGTTACTTGTCAGCCAGGGTGAACCACCCCAGTCCCCCTTTCACTCATCCCATCTCCTCTCAGCTAATGGGAAGCCAAAGCCTCGGTCACCTGGAGAGAGCCAACCAGCAGAACACACACTGCAGACAATTCACACATGTTACAGAGCTTCTTCATGGTCTCAGTTCAATTAAAAGGACTCCCTTTGCTTGTGTCCTTCAGGCACCAGAAACCACATCAAAATTTCTAAGATGGAAGTCAGAAAAAAACAACTTTCCACATGATTCAAACCTCAGTCACCTCGGTGAAAGTCTGGGTGTTTAACCCATTCATCCCTGCACATAAAAATTTTATGGTTTAAAATGGGGTGAAAAGAGGCCTTAGACATTCATACCAAATACCACCCAGTTTTCAGTTTGAACAAATGTTGAAATCCCAGTTGGCGCTCACTGGGTAGTGTTATTTTCAAGATTAGAAAAGTTCCTGAAATAGCATTTAGATTATCATTCACCAACAGGTCCAACCTCCATCAGTTGAAAGTTCACCACGTAACCCTTTGTTCAACTTATGTATTTAAACTGACATCAGTTATGTCAAAATATAAGTGGTTCACACTCAAACTTAACTTTTCAAATCTTAGAAAGTTCTTATTCGTTGTGTAAATACAAGATGTTGCAGATGTTAGTGAAGTCCATTAAATTTGAAAGAAACATTTTGCTTTGACTGTAGCATTTCAAAATTAGATGTGCGTTGCTGCACACATTATGGAGAAAAAATACCAAAAGCAGATGAGGAAAAACACTGATTTCTTGCTTACTGCCTTCAAAATAGAACATACTGTAAAAGTATTAGTATGTCGAAGTAACAAAGAATACAAGCCAGGAGAGCCACTGTGCACCATGAAGCAGCTTGTAAAAACACTTTAGTCTCTACACAAGGACACACAAACAGGGTCTCAGATATGCAGTGTGCCCCCCAGTGGTCTAACATTATATTACGGCCACCACCATCAGGCCTTTGAATCCCTGCTGGAGCTGTACGAGGCCCGGGCCGACTACGAGGAGTTTTGCGTTCCGATGTGCATGCTGCCTGCCACCATTAGTAACAATGTGCCCGGCACTGACCTCAGCCTTGGTGCTGACACAGCCATCAACGCCATCGTGCAGGTAAGAGCCCAGACAAGAGAAAAACATTACCAGGGAATAATAACAGCTGGAAGTATTCTACGGTGTCACCTGCTAAATAATGACTGTTGATGTGAAGAAGAACCTGCCCACCCACCACACCGTCTCTGGTGTGATTTTCAAAAGTTTAGCCCAGCATTTCTCAGTTCAGGTCGGATTGATGGAGGTAAATGGTTCATGGGAGATTTAAAAACCTGTTGTACTGATGCCTTTGTCCTCCCCAAAGGATATATGGGGGTTACCTCTTGATCATTTTTGAGAATTTTGTTCACAGCTGATAAACTGACAAATCTGTGGTCATGTTTTGGTTTGAAGCAATCAGTAAATTCTTTTTTTTTAAAACTACATTTGCACCTGCAAGACAAATAGAAGGTCCAACAACAACAAGACCAACAACTAAATGAGACAAAAAATGAAGGAATACGATTATTACATAAATGAAAAGGAAACCGTAAAGAAAACGAACATAAAATGTAGATACTGTCAGCAGAATTTTCCTAAATATCCTTTGGGAGCAACAAACACATTTAAGTTGTTTTTTTTATGCAGAGTACACAACTTAAATTCAGTGCAGGAAGTTTTTATTCATACACAAATTTTCATAACTTTTAATGTTTAATATATGGAATCATGAGACATTTGGTAGCTACATGGGCTAAAGAAGGCAGAGAAAGTGTTTGTTCATTTGTTATGATCCCAGTTCATCTACTCCGCTTTGATCTGACTCTTCTTGTAGCATGGACTGTCAACAGGTATCTGTGTCTGCATGTTTACTTACTATTTTATCTATTACACTTTATCTGTCAAAGTAGAGCTGCAGGTGATCATGATCATTAATTATGTTTATTCATAACTGTTTTGATTTATTGTACCACAATAAATAACATAGGCACAATAGTAAATTACCATCACACAGCTTAAAGTGATGTCTTCAGATTGTGTATTCAGACTGATCATTAACCAAAAAGCCAAAAGTAAGCTGAAAATCCCCACACTTGACATCTGAAGCCAAATGTGCAGTATTTCCTTTACTTAATAGCTCATTTGATTAATTCACTCCCTAAAATGTTTTTCTGTTGATTAAATAACATGAATTTTCTGATCATCCCAGCTTTACTTTGATTGTCTTTTGCTGTTGCATGTGGTGAACAAATCTACCATTTTGTCTGGTAATAACTGAATCATCTGTGTGTGATCCAGACATGTGATCGCATCAAGCAGTCAGCCAGCGGCACCAAGCGGCGGGTTTTCATCATTGAGACCATGGGGGGCTACTGTGGCTATCTGGCCACTGTGGGCGGTCTGGCTGCAGGCGCCGACACCGTCTACATCTATGAGGAACCGTTTGACATCCGGGACCTGCAGGTCAGAGATGGTCCGCCTATAGCAAATACATGTTGTGTAACTGTTTATTAAAAGCAAGTGAGTAGGATTTATTGGCATCTAGCAGTGAGGTAGCAGATTGATACCAGCTGAATACTGCTCGCCTCTTCCTCCCCTTCCAAGCGTGTAGGAGAACCTATGGTGGCTGTGAAACTTGCGAAAATGGCAAAAGGTCCGAACCACAGTAGAAGAGGTAGTAGATCACATGGTCACCTCTGTGGAAGAGGATCTGTGTCCTTTGTAGAAATAAATGGCTCAATCTAAAGTAAAGAAAACACAACAATTCTTATTTTCAGGTGATTATACACTAATGAAAACATACTTATGGATATTGTATTCAATTTCTGTCATATTCTAATCTCTGTAAAATAATGCTTTGTGAAGTTGTTTAATAAGGTATGTGAGACTTAAAGGACCATGAGACTTGATTCTTCTTCTGTGTCTGATGAAGCAGCACAGATCACACTTCACTGTTCACGTGAGCGTTTCAACAGGAGCTTCCAACAGTTCATCACTGCCTCTGTCTGGAGGTTTCAGGAGTTTGCATGTGACCCAGATTATGGCAGTGCGGACAAAGCAACTTATTTATAATCTCTGAGCTGCATCACTCGTTCCATGATAGTGAGATCCCATCAACACAGATCAGGTCGGGGTGATAAGCGACGTCATCATGTTTACACTTTTCACATTTACACCTGCAAGAAAAATAGAAGGTCCACAAGAGCGGCAACTAAATGAGACAAAAAGTATAAAAATACTGTTGTAAGTAAAAGTCCTGCATTCAAAATATTAAGTAAATGTACTTAAGCATTAAAAGCATTGAAAAATAATTTAAGTACCAGCAGTAAAAGTACTCACTTAAAAGTACTTAAGTGAGCAGAATTGCTCGCTTCAGAATAAAATATATTTTATATTACAAGATTATAATGATGATTCCTTTAGGTCTTTCATGTCACAGCTGGTAAAGGCGGAGCTAATTTCAGCTAAGGGCTGCTTGGTTGGTAGATCTATAATAAGACATATTTTAATAGTAGATTTATATTTTGCATTAATAATCAAAATCTGAAAGGTAACTAGTAACTAAGGTCATCACATGTTGTGGAGTAGAAAGTATGAAGTAACATACAGTTTAAATACTGAAGTACAAATTTGAGGTTCTTGTACTTTACAAAAGTACAATACTTATTACTTTCATAATAATTGTTTTTGACTTTTGATGCCTTGTGTGAGTCACTTTGTGCTCTACAGTTAATGGTATATCATTAAGCAGCAACAGAAGATTAATATTGATTTAATTTAATTTGGTTGTTTGTAAAATAATTCTTCTCACATTTTATTAATAGAGCCCCAAATCACAGTATTACATGTTAGACAAGATAAAAATAAATGTGTGGCAGAGACTGTTTTAAAGTTGCTCCATCACACCACACTTGTGCTGAAAAGTGTGTTAGAGAAGTATTATAATTTAAAGTAAAATACTTTTTTTTTACCCAATGTTCTGAAAATTGCAAAAATGATGACAAAATGAAAACAAAAACTATACTATACTAGTAATATAGATGGAAGGAACCCTTTAACACCAAAACAAAACTTTCTTTTGCATTAAAACCCCTCATGGTGTCATCAGATGGGTAGAAACTGAAAAAATGGTGCCCCCTGGTGGTGTAAAGGTCACCCTGCACATCGCCATCTGTGGGGAGTGATGAGACAGAGCGGAGGCGTGTGATTTGTGGCTGGATCGGCTGCTTGTGCAGATTGCAGGCGGCCGCTGTTCCAGTTTAATGTGAGGCTTCGTTCTGTGTTTTCAGGCCAACGTGGAACATCTGACACAGAAGATGAAGACGAGCATCCAGAGGGGCATTGTGCTCAGGTGAGCCTCAATACTCAAACACCTGTCAGTTTGTGCTTTTTTCCTAATGTTTAATTTTACATTTCCAGTCCGCCGCTGTTTCCATGGCATTACCTTGCTACACACTGTTTAAAGAGTATGTGTGTGTGTGTGTGTGTGTGTGTGATACTGAGGGAGAGAACACAACAAAAGGAGTGTAAAAATGTTTCTTCTATTTTTTTAATGATAAATTGGTTACATTATGTGATGCGTTACTGTAAATATTTATTTGTCTATGATTAATTGCACAAAAACAACCTGTCTTAAACTACCTATGACTGCTAATCGACCTCTCAGACTTCACTTCATGTCATCTATTGTGGCTATTTTGGTCCACTGCACCCTCACACTGTTTAAATTGCTCCCAGCAGGAGGACGGAGGTCTGTGGAAATAGGACGAGTGTAGTATTTTGGACAGTGTGTAGGTGACTTTGTGTGCTGAGGTTTGCACCTGCGTAATTTCATTATTGCGAGACACACTCGAGTGCAGTGGTGCATTGCAAGTGGCTCTGCAGGTTGCTGTGGACAGCAGATTGATGCCCTGGCTCAAGGGCACTCGAGCACTGCAGGTATAGAGAACGGACCACTTGAGGGCACTTGCAGCTCTTTTCCACCAAATTAGCTCTGGTTTTTGAAATGGTTGCAATCAAGATTCTTGAAACCTTGGATTCTTGGTGTTATCTCATGAACCAGCTTGCAGTTTTGAGCTGAACCATTGTAATCAAGGATATTTTCACAAGTGGGCATTCCTCAATGCATAATGACTCGTAGAAGATGACACGCCCACTTTGGTTCCCAAGAAAATCCTACTATTTTTTTTTTGTTCCAGCTGAGAACCACCTTTTTGGGTTACGAATTAATTTACTAGAACGTTTCAAAATAAGCTGTGTTTCCATCCAAAGTACCTATAATGTTTAGTCCCAGGAACTACTTTTCAGGGAACTTGAAAGGAAAAGTTCCTTCAGCTCATTGTAGTCTGTGTTTTCACTGCGGGCTAAAGACACGCAAAGATTTGGCAGATTAGTCCACTGAGGTATGAAAAAACAATGACTTGCAGGTTCCACTATCTGCTGCATTTTATCCTCAGCATAAATGCTCAATAATGTCTGGACTCCATCTGTCATATGTTTTCTTCTGTAACTCCATGTTTGATGTGCCAAAGCACAAAAAACAAATCGGTTTGCGGCAGATTTTTAAAAGTGGTGGCTTAAATGAAATGCTGCAGGTACTGGGAACAGTTAGAAATGTTCAAAGCTGCAAGCTCCACTCTCAAAGTTCTGTAGTTTTGGAAGGTACTAACCCCTGAGCAGTGCCTTTTTGGAGGTAAAATAATGTGAATGAATTTTGTGGTGATTATTTCTTGGACAGGGAGTAGATGCAAAGAAAACAGTTTATAGCTGGTTATGTCTGAATAAATTTTGTTATTTTCGTGAACCAACTCCTTTAGTGACCTGCAGCCCTTTTGCAATGTGTGCGTTTTAGAAATGAGAACTGCAATGAGAACTTCACCACTGACTTCATCTACCAGCTGTACACTGAGGAGGGACGAGGAGTGTTTGACTGCAGGAAGAACATCCTCGGTCATATGCAGCAGGTTGGAGACACACACACACTTTACTGTACATTAGGGGTGAAATTAACAATTATTTTCATTATCAGTTATAATGTCAATCATTTTCTCAACGAATCGCTAGTGTTTGTTGCATAAAATGTCACAAAACTGTAAAAAAAAAAAAAAAAAAAAAAAAAAAAAAAAATGTCGATCATTGCTTCTTAAAGCGCAAGGTGATGTCCTCAAATGTCTTTTGTCCATAACACAAAGATATAGTTTACTGTCATAGAGGAATAAAGAAACCACAATAATTCACATTTGAAAAACAGAAATCAGAGAATTTGGACATTTTCTCTTTAAAAAATGACTCCGTGATTTATCTAGTATCAAAATGATTGGCAATTAATTAATGCAGCTCCACTTTACATGCTTTCACCTTTTTTTGAAGTGTACTTGCAATTTTCCCAACCTGAAGTAAATAAGCCACTGACGTGGACATTGTGTAGAAAGATGAAATTGCAGCAATGCATAAATTATCCACCTTTACCTTTTCCATGTTTGTGGGGAGCTGCAGCCTCTCCCAGCATGCACTGAGAGAGGCGTAGTCCAACAAGGCATCCATTAAATATTATAAATTAGGGCTAGGTGATAATTTACTAATATTGTGTATTAGTGCGTGTATTGTGATGACATGAGCAAGCTGTTATTGTATCACAGAATTGCGTTGTCCAAATGAATGATTGTAAGCAAAGTGTAATGAGTAACTAAGAAAATGAGAACAGTTCACTGCATTAAACATAATATCACAATATTAAACAGGGGTATTTGTATATTATGCATAAAATGATCTAAAATATGTTTCCTAGCTGTATTTTGAATAGAATATTTTCTCTCCTTTTCACAGGGAGGTGCTCCATCACCATTTGATAGAAACTTTAGCACCAAAATTGCTGCTAAAGCCATTCAGTGGATCTCACAGACGCTCAAGGACTCTTACAAAGGAGGTAAAACAAACTCGACAACCAGATTTGATGCGGGTATTATATTTGCTTTTGGTTCACTGTTTTTCTGTCTTTAATCAGGGCTGTGTCAATGTCAGTGTCTCTGTGTGACTGAGTGCATTTTGTGTGGGATCAAACCTGTTGTGCTTTGGTTCTAAAGGCAGTTTGTCTTCAATGCAGGACGGGTGTTTGCTAACTCAGAGGACACTGTCTGTCTGCTGGGGATGCGTCGCAGAGCGATGGTGTTTCAGCCTGTGTCACAGCTCCGGGACGAGACCGACTTTGTGTAAGAAACATTATCAGTTTTAATCTCTGTAGCAATACATCTCATTGATTTATATTCAGTAAAAGCCTGAGAAAAACTTAAACAATGTGCCAGCAATTATTGAAATGACTTACTGTACATTATTCACTTTTTGACAGCACATCCCTATTTTCAGTCAAGTTTGCTGAATACAGCTTAAATGTAGAAACTGAAATCTAAAAAGTTGTAGCAAAATATATAGAAAACTAAGAATGCTCTGACCTTTATCGGCTGATATTTGTTCTAAGTAGTTTGGTGGTTTTTATAAGGGCCAATCAGAAGAGCGGATTAGTTGATGAAGTAGCAGTGTCCAAAATGAACATCTGCTGAGCACCAGGAAGATTTTCTGTTTGGCGACAAAATCTCAGAAGACTGTCTGCCACACTGCTGGGCAAATATTTAAACCAAAGTCATCTCATAAACAAAGCTGAGAGTCCCTCCTAAATTTTGGTGTCACTTGCTCGTAATACCAGGAAAAACACTTGAGCCGTATCACAATATAACGATCCAAAATCTAGGATGATACCTCGTTTCATATCACAATATTGATTTAATATTGATATATTGCCCAGCCCCAAATCTTCCTATGTAGAAATTAAAAGATATAATTTGATGATTTTAGTATTTAATTATTAAAAATGCTGTAGTGAACAAATGAGAAAGTCATAAGAGATGTAGCCCTACATATTTCAATGAAATTCTTAAGAATTAAATAGAAACTTTTTCATTCTAAACAACCTTCATATCCATTAGGTGCTTGAGAAGTGTTCTTTTTGGACACTGCCCTTCATCATCTGATCGACATTTATAGAGACCATTGATCAAGCTATTTAGCATGAATATCGGCTGATAGATCAATTGGAACACCCTTAAACGATTTGTTTAAAGCTTATGGTATATTCAGATTTTGTACCATCCAATCAGCAAGTATTAGACCAATCTTTTATCTGAATATTGCTTTAATTAATACTCTTCAGTACTGATCTGCAACGAGATTCTTTTAAAATTTTGTTTAGTCTGTGGTTGTAATAAAATAAATAAATAATAAATAATAAAGATTTCAAATAATCTATTCTAGATAGAGAGGATTTCCAAGTGATCGCACCCAAAACTCAAAGCTTGAATGACTCTCCAGTGTATAGTTTCATATGAAAACCTCGCGTTTGTCTCCGCAGCCACAGGATCCCTAAGGAGCAGTGGTGGCTGAAGCTCCGCCCACTCATGAAAATCCTGGCCAAGTACAAGACGAGCTACGACGTATCTGACTCCGGCCAGCTGGAGCACGTGACCCGGTTCCGACCCAGAGAGAGCAACACTTCTGCCACCATCTGAACCACACCACACTGCTGCCAGAGGAGCGCTTCACTCCAACAGGAAACCAGCTTCACAAAACAGTGACAGCTACTCACACAATGACTGATCCACCGCTGATTGACTGCACATAAATTAAGGTAGATTTTAAGATAGGTCATTTTAAAAGGTTATATTGTACGGTAAAGTGGTATGGTAAAGTCATGGCACTTTTCAGAAGGGATCTTCTGTATTTAAGATAATAGATTTAAATTTGAGGGTAAGTCATTTTGAATAGAGCTCTTTAGAGCTGAAATTCTATTTTATAGATCCCCAATCAAATTATTATACACTTAATATATATCTATATCTAAGCAATCCTCATTATGTACTGTAAACGTAAGTTTTAGTCATGAAAATGTAGCTTTATCTAATTGTTTAAGCTACCTAGCTGAGCAAACATATGTGTTGTGTAAACACAGCCAGGCTGAGGTGGGCAATGCATTTAAAGTCTAGCTTTTGTCATTTTTATTATTTTCTACAGCACTTTGAGCCCAATAATTAATGTAATTCCCCAAAGCTGCTCATAAAGAGAGAATATAAGGAGGAGGAGCCAGGAGGATCACACACCTGTTCACACCTTGAAAAATGTCCAACATCTTGATTGTAATATGCTTTGAGATGAAAACTTGAAGGAAAATGTGACCTACAGGAGGTTTAGTGAGCTGAGCTGGCCGTGTGTGTGTGTCCCATCACCTGCTAAATGTGTGTCTGAGTGTGTGTGTGCGCTGTGGTGTTGCCTTCGCCGTTTGTATCCACCCTGGTCTTTGTACGTGGCATCTTGTAGTGGTATTTGTGAGTAGGGTCCTGCTGTTGCTGTTGCTTGGCGGTGAAGTGGAGGATGTGTAAAACTTGTACGCAACATTACCTTTATGTGATTATGGCAGCGTGATGTGAGTGTCGTGTCACAGAGTAATAAAGCATTTATTGTGTGGAAAGTTATTGAACTGTGTCTGTCAGTGACATTTATCAGTAACTTCTTTTTGATTAAGGGGCCAAAGTTCATCCAGATGGTATGTAGCAGTGTTTTGATTTTATGTCCTGGGTTCTGTGTCAGTGGATTGAAAAATCATCAATTATGTTTAAAGGAGAACATGGACACTGTGGATGTGCTTGCTTTTTTTCTTGAAGAGAGTAAAGCCCAGACAAAATGAGTTGAACCACACCTTTAAGGCGGTGTGTTCTGTGAATTATTTAGACACTGTTTCTAGGAAAAGATGATTCACCTCTATAGATCCTGTAACTAATGATGACCAAAAAACAAAAACATACAATACTATAAGAGTAAGAAAACCTCATTTAATGAAATGATTTCCTGTGGGTTTTTTTTTTTTACATTATAGTGACATTTACGGTAACATCCTGTTAAAGTGTTGCACTGGTGATTTTTGTTACTTATTCATTGACGTGTGCTCTCAATCATGCTACAGAGGAAACAAATTTTCCTCATACTGCAGAGAAAACAATCACCTAATTAAAGTCACAAGTGCCGGTGGCTCCCGGATCACAAAAATATCACTAAATAAAGACTCAGGTTTTGTATTTCAATATGATAATGTAATCACATTTTCATAAATATTTACATAACGGAATATATTGAAAGAAAACTAACAATCTGCAGAATCAGATTACGACTAAAAGCACTTTTCAGGCCACAGTCCATCTCTTGGTGTTGTGCACTTCGGCATTTTTGCAACCATTTAAAGCCCAACAAGAAAATGTTTTTGGATTTTCAGCACATTGTATGTCCTCCCTCTGTTCTGCATCAGTAGTTCACTTAATTTTTCAACTAATGGGGTTATTTTACAATCCAAGAGGGGTCTTTTTTAATCGTCTCGTTCTCTGGGCCCAGAATAGCAACACCACACGTCCTCTGACCAACACCGAGGTACCTACAGGAAAACAAGACCAAACAACACTTGTTTTATACTTCATTTACAAAAATGTTTTAAAGTTTTTTTGACTATTACATGCAGAATTGTTAGTTCCTCTTTTTTTTCGAGAGTTACAAGATTTTACCTTTCAGCCACTTCCACCAGACTTTTATGAGTTACGGCAAAGAGTCTTTCTCTGTGATTCTGCTTCATCTCATCTGTGACTCCACTGAGGAAGCGACCCATTCCTGCAACACAAAGACACGGTCAAACTAGCATCAGAAGCCGAACAACTTCCATTTAAAGGGATAGTTGGATTATTTGAAGCGGGGTTGTATGAGGTACTTCTTGATTTACCTACAGCAGAGAGGAGTGCCAGCATGGCAGCTAAGCAATGTACTGCTGTGGACAGGGTCAGAAGCAAAACTCTACTCATTACTTTGAGGGGTGTTTTCCAACATATTTTAGACCAAACAAAGTGACATCTTTAATAGCCAAAGGTTATTAACATTCCACAGTTTATCTAATCATTATAAATCCATTTGGAAGACTAAATAATGTATTTTAACATGTAATGTTGCCAGTAATGAACTCAAATGTAAATGAGGTAACTGTTCGAGCCAGATGCTATCAGGAAGCGTCACTTCTTTCAGTTGCTCCACTGAAGTGGGAGTGTCTCACCTTTGTCTGCAGGGGCCACAGGTGAGTCAACAGCCGAGAAGACGGACAGTTTGGCTTCATCGATGTCCTGCTGGGTGAACTGTCCCGACTTTGCCCAGTCCACACCTTTATGGAATGCAGACAAGGTCTGCACTGAGTTTGGGTCCCTTAGAAAAGAAACAGGAGGTCAATCCACATTTTAGATGTTTTTATTAAGACCGTAGCTAATGACTATTTTCATTACTGACTGATTTGTTGATTCTTTTCTCAATTCATCAATGGAGTCATTTGATTGGTTGGTTTTGGACCGTTTTTTAACATATTCTGAAAATTTAGAACCAAATTTCACCCCTTTCTCCACTTTCAAGTTCCCAAAGCACAAGGTGACTTCTTAAAATGTCTCGTTTTGCCCAAAAACACAGCCCATAACCCCAAACCAGAAAAGCTCATATTTGACAAGATACAATTAGAGAATTTAGGGTTTTTTCTTTTAAAAAACTACCTCAAAACGATTAATCGATAATCAAAATAATTTCCAATTACTTTTTTGCAATCGACTACTAGTTTCAGCTGTAATTCATGTCATGTCTCAAACATTGACTTCCAGCCCTTACAACACTATTTCAGTCCGTCTCTTTTACAACATCTGCCTCCTTTTCATGGCTGTGGTGGAGTATTTTGTTATGAGAGCAGAGCGATGACGGGTAAGAAAGATGCCAGAAACTGTCCCTGGCTCATGTTTTTTAACCAGACACCAGTGTGCTCAAATTGAGGTAGATTTCATAAATGTAACCAGTGAGAGATAATAGCTTTCATTTGGTTATTCATTTCAAAGAAAGTACAATTATTCCACTTTGTTTACACATTGAAGGAACCAATAGGGAGACATGCTTCAATAAGTTTTTGAGTTTTTCTGAGGGAAAAGGGTCCCTAAATGAAATAAAATGTCTCATGTACATATGAATTATTAAAACTGTGATCAAGAAATGCAATATATAATTTTTTACATTAAAACTGTGATCAGTCATGAACTGCTGCACACCTGTATGAGTAAAAGGAGAAAAGACCTCCTGCCATTCTGGCCCCGCCCCCGTAGGCTCCCCCCTTCTCACGGATCTCTCCGTGAAGATATTTTGCCGTCATCATCCTCGCCAAGATGCCCAAACTGTCAAAGAGAGAAAATTCAGAGAAGGAAAAGTGGTAATTAGACTGAGGATGTGAACAGAGTCAGTACTACTAAAAAAGTAATTTAGAGAGAAATCATAAGGAGTACAAAATGAGAAACTGAATTACAAAATGGACAGAAAATGAGGATATGAAATAGGTGTTTAAGTTCTTAACAGAGAAAATAATCATTCAGTGTCAAGTCAATGTTTTTTGCTGTTTGATGGTGTGGTTACCTGGCATAATCCTTGTGGGAGAACGGTACCGTACGAATACTCTCACTGATAAAGTTGACAGTGAAGGGCAGCTGGAAGAAAGTTTTCATCTGACATGGATGAAAATTCAGCTCCTGAGGGGTGAAGCAAACGAATTTTGGCATATGACTCAAAACCATTTCTCCATCCTTTTTTCATTTCTTTAATTATCTTCCATTATTGTGTTTTTGGTAGCAATAATAATATCAGTATGGCAGAAACGGATGACAAACAAATGCAATATGTAAGACCTAGAAATGTTGATCAGTGGACTATGAAATGAAAGACTTTCAATAGTGAACTTACAGAGATGAGTTTCCTTCTCGGTCCGGAGTCATCCAAAGGGTCTAGTGGCCTCTGACAAAGGAATTTAAAAAACATTGAAGAAAGCAAAATATTTATATTTGACAATGACAAGTCAATATGACTAATATTCTGACTGGTGGATTGGTCCAGTGTACATGTTGATATCTTACCTCAATTATATTACTTCTGACAGGTTTGCGTTCCTTTCTGTTTTCAGCGACGTCCTTCATAAAACTCTCCAACTGTGCTGCTGTGTCGGACATTTTCTGTGGAGTTGAGTTGATTGCGCACCTGTAAGGAACAGGCATGTTAATTTGAGGTGAGAAAAATAAAAGTTGCAGCAAATACACCAACATAAACAGCACAAACACATTCTTAAAAAAGATTAAATTTGTCTGGCTC
This sequence comes from Lutjanus campechanus, assembly GCA_027495735.1. Lineage (NCBI taxonomy): Eukaryota > Metazoa > Chordata > Actinopteri > Lutjaniformes > Lutjanidae > Lutjanus > Lutjanus campechanus. The sequence goes on along the minus strand of JAJHUR010111650.1, from coordinate 7,663 downwards.
AAAAATGTGCAGACAAATATTCAGTGCCTGAATAATGGACATACAGGCAACTCTGCCAGCAGCAGTAATATGAACCCACCTCATGTTGTCAGGGTTGAGAAGGTGTTTTTTGATCCTGGGTAGTGCTCGGATGACTTGGCTGAGGTCTGGCATCTCAGCTACCCTCTTCATAAACTTAACCTAATGTTTAAATAACACAAAACACAATACAGCTGTTTCACAAACTGCTGACACCGAGATACAACTGGGAGAATAGAAAAACCTTAACTTTTGTACAAATGAAGAACACGGCTCATATGTTCATAACATCCCAATATGACTCAAATCAATAAACAATATTTTATCATCATCCGGCCATAAATGTATCCCAGTGGAACAATGAATTGTTAATGAGGATTTCAGCAGTGACCTGGATTGAGAACGATAAATAAAGTTGAGTTCTCAGTCTGCTCATTTTTACATTACTGCTTCTGTGTTAACTTCTGCAGCGATTGTACCTTTAGTATCTCTCATATCAATTTATACTGATGTTTGTAGGAAAAAGATTAAGTTTAGACATTTTTAAATCCTACACATACTGATTTTAAATTAATATTGGATTTCTTTCAGAATTTTCTCACACAACTATTGAATAACTCATTCTCTTAAAATTGTGTATTTTACAGGCTTTCATTTGTTAGAATTTTATTAGAATGTTATTATATTATGTGTATACAAATACATTAATATATACATACATATATCATATAATTTTTCATTACAATTTTGTTTGTATCTTTGACTTTATGACAATGGAAAGGAATAAAATGTTACATGGCATGTGTCTGAGACCACTAGGTTACCAGAACACTCAAACACATGCACATTTTTTCCCCATTTCTGGTTTGTCTCTTAATTTCTGCTTTGCTGGCTACAGTAAATACATACAAAAAGTTGTTGTCCTGATTGCTGCACACAGTCTCCTATTCATTTCTCAAAGCCTGGAACGCGCCAACACCACCACACCCACCATATCCACCACAGATATCAGATTAAAAACACTGTGTGGTTTAGTGGCACTAGCTAGCTTACAACAAGCTCAACTAACTTGCTTTGTGTTGCTTTTTCTACAGTGATGCCAACTTATAATGTGTGGGCTATTAACACTACATTTACTTTCCTTTACTGTGTGACTTAACTATGTGCTACTGTATATTCTATTGATAACAAATATGGATTAATAAACTCATGTCACAGAAAAGTGGACTGTGGAGTATAACAGTGTGACTAACCAAATGAGTCTTCACTCTGACCATGTTTTGGGTGAAGAAATATTGTATTTGTGTTTTAAAACAGATTCTGAACAGCCACTCAGACACCCTCTGTTACAGTATGATATCACAGTGTTATAGTCGTAATAGAAACAGTACATTCTTATCAGTCCCCATGAATGTTTTAACAGTAAGCAGCATAAGTCAGTCTGCACACAGTGACACCTTCCCAATTCCAGTATAGATAGAAGTTAAAAGACAAGATAACTTTCTTCTTGCTGAAATTCAGTAAGTCTATATCATCTCAGAATGATCATCACTACTCATGCATGTACTGTACAGTACCTGTTCCATCCCACCAAAAGCCTCCTGGAGGTCTCCTGCTGGACTCAGGTGACGGCCTGAACGGGTCATTGCATACATGTGACCAGAATAAGAGATCCCATTGGCCAGCTCCTGTGCTGCCATCATCACCAGCACTCTCAGGCGCTCCTCATCATCAAAGTGGGGGCTGGAAGAAAACATTTGCTCATTTAATGACTTGTATGAGTAGGTGTCTCTAGCTGCTGGTGATATGAAGCGTTGGGGGACAAACCTGTTGAATATGTCGCTCCACAGCTGAAACATGTGAGGGAGGTTCCTCTCCAGGCAGGAGGAGGACAGGAGGATGCCCTGAAACAGAGAGCACAGAGCCGATGAGAAACACACAGTGGGTGAATGCTTGGTTTGGAGAGGCTGAACTGTGACCTGCAGCAGTAAATCATCTTCAGCCTGGACAAGAAGTCACAAATTGCCACTCTAGTAAAATTAGAAGACAACGCCTATCAAGGCATGCGCAGTGTAAACTGAAAGTTGTCTTTGAACCGTTCAGAGTAGATGCATTGATTTGGTCTCTTGTGAAAGGCGATACTCACAATAGACGTTTGAAGGTATTAGATGGTTGTTATTTGTGCCTCTATATTTTTTGCAAAAGGATGTCTAGGCATTTTCCAAAAACCACAAAAAACCCTGCTGTATAATAAGTGAAGCACACATTGCACATACATTACAGTGGTTTTTCCCATCTTGAAACTATACCTTACGCATATAAAAGTGTGCACAATCTGCTGTGGACAGGACATGGAGGTTTAATTGGCTCAAATGAGGTGTCAATCAAATGGTCTGAGTGCAGTTCTGATTTTGATACCAACATATCACTAATATCTACATGATAACTCAATTTATGATGGATGATAATTGGAAGATCGGCTAATTTGAAATGATGCAAAAACGTTTCATAGGTATTCATTTAAGAAACATTGTGTTTTTGACTAAAAATTTTACTGTATTGAATCGACCAGACCTGCCAATGTAACAAGACCATTTATGTCAGAGTTTTATTGATCTGTAGAGTCACAGAGAAACTTTAAAGGTGAATTACCTACATTTTCTAATTGTTGGAAATACCTAACACTTAGTTTATACTGCATTGTCTTCATTCACGTTCCTTTCTGAGAAGCAAAGGGCTACAGCTTCCCCCAGCATGCACTGAAATCAGGGAGCCAAATTGGAATGCTTGCCAAGTTTATGCATTTATATTTTTCCAATTTGCATGTTTTAACTGTTTGCTGCTCTAGTAATCTGTTTTGTCAAAATACACAAATTTCCTTTTTACTTTATGGTCTTCAGTGTGATGTTTCCGATGTACTGACCTGCTCGTACATGTCCAAGTGGGTGGAGTCAGGGATAACCTGGGTGGAGACAGACATGCCGCCTGTCCTCAGCTCCATCTGCTGGGCCTGTTGCCTGTAGTCCAGACCTCCACAGCCCATCCTGATCAAACACACAGAACCAACACATCCATTTCTGTCTCCAGCTCATATTTTAAGAACAGTACACAGACAGTTCCTACCAAATAGTAAAATCTTCCACTTGCAATTTGATGCATCTCACCATCGTACATAAAAACAGTTTCTCATATCATTAGTGCAATCAGTGTACTGTATGTAACATGAACACAATCAGAGAAACAAAACATGTTTGTTAAAATAAACTAAATGTAAACTTTACATGCACAGGTCAAATCTTGTTCTGATCTTACGGACTCAAAGATGAACTCACCTGGTAATAACACTGCAGAAGAGTGGAACATAAAGCCTGAGGTCCTCTGGCAGTGTGTTGAGACTACACATGGCTCTGAAGTAAACCAAGCCGTTGGTGGGCTGCTCACAGTACTGAACTGGAACACCAACTGTGGACATCAGGGAAAGAAAGCTTTTAAGAGTTTCAGCAAACACTCTTGACTTGGGTAATGATGACAAAACTACAATGTTACAATGACTGTGTAAATGTGATATGAACTGTGATATAGTGGACACTGATGTACCTGCAGTGCTGTTCTGAACAGGTGTGACTGGTATCGTGGGCTCGATGTCGGACACTTTGAGTGCAGGCAAACAGGATGCGTCCTGGGTTTTACTCTGCACAGCCAGCAGCTCCAGGCCTTTACAAAAAGAAAAACACAACACCGTATTATCTAACAGATGCTTGAATCAGAAGTGCCTTACATCCTGTCTCAGTCAAACACTCACAGGGTACTTGTCAGAAAATCCTCGACTGATAATACTGGTTATATTGGATACTTGGAAAAGAATTTAATTCCATTTTAAACAGGCAACAGTTTGATCACATCAAGAGACTCTATTTAACCGACCAGAAATCTCACACTGTGTTCAACAGCAACAATGTCTTGTGTTCATTTGTGTCTTTGATTAAGACTTAGTGAATTAATCTTAATACGAACATTAAGAGAGATTCTCCACATTGAGCAGTGAGATTATTGTTACCTTTCTCATAGATCTCTTTTCTGTCACTGTCAGACAGAGCCTCGATCTTTTTCTGGAGCTTCTCCTCCTCAGCCTTGGCCTGTTTCTCCCTGTAGGCTTCATCTGGGCTCATAGACAAGGTCAGTCTGTGTGTGTTCTCCTGCAGGGCCGGTGGACAGGGGGCGGGGAATGTGAAGAGGGACAGAAAAGTACAAATTAGCATTAAATTCTAAAATTTTACATGACCTGAGGTAAAGCCACTGCTGACAGCAAGTATTTCTGCCGTTGCCACGAACTTTTGAAAGGGACTAAAAACCCAAATAGCACTAGGGCTGCTGAAGCTGACCTTTGACCTCTGTAGAAAAACTATCTTTCCTCTTGTTCTTCAGGTCAGAGACCAACAGAGAATCTGGTCTGGGGCAAATTGATCAGTTTAAGCTGATGAATATTTTAACCCAATTTTTTTGTTTACCTTTTTTCTTCAAATTACCATCTTAAAAAAGATTTTTGGGGCTTTTTAGCCTTTAATTGATAGGGCAGATTTAGACTGACAGGAAGTGTGATACAGAGTGGGGGGGGGGATGCCTGCAGCAAAGGGTGGCAGGCTGGAATCAGACTCACGGCCACAAACACAGTTAAAAACATTGATTGTTTAAGTCACCTTAAAGTAGTGCTTGACTTTTTCCTGGAGGAAGCAAGGGTTTTCCTTCAGGGCTTGTCTGAACTCTCTAACGCTTTCGTTGATCTGCAGCAGCTCCACAGGGTCCCCATCATGATTCCACGATGATGCTATGTACTACAAACACACAAACAAAGTGTCAAATTTGAGGTCACCGCTATATACAAACTTCAGCTCTGAAAAAAAGAATCATTGAATCATGAATCATTTAACAATTAAAGAAGCACTAAAACAATTGAGGAACTTGTTTTACTCACTTCTTATTTTGGAGAAGAATTTCATAACATGATTTATACTTTACAAAACAAAGACAAGTTATCTAATGTTTAATGTCCTGATTAATTCATTTTAAACATCAATGTACATTAACTGTTAAACATTGCACTTTTTTTTGGTGATTTGATGATTTTGGAAAAAGAGGAAGCTTTTTACAATTACAGTTACACATCCAACAGGAGGAATAAAGTTCATGTTTACATTCTTGACTTGTATAGAAATGCACTGAAAAAATAGACAAATAAGAGAAACCAAGGATTTCATGCACAGAGAACTTATACTAACATCTGTAGTATTGCTAGCATACCTCCCACGTGAAGGTTTATAAATACATGTATTGTCCTTGTGGCTGTGGAAACAGAGTGAAGTTTACAGATAAACAGCAGTGAACTCACCGAGGCCAGAGACAAGCCAAAGTTAGTGGACTGGTGCTTCATCTGAATCTCAATCTTATGGAGGAGAGCCTCGATTCTTTCCTCCTCAAAGCCATTCCTGTAAATAATGATAGTGAGTAAGGAGTCAAGTTTATCTTACATACTGAGGAAATCTTTTCTGTATTTTGTGTTGTTGCTTGGTTTGGAAACCTAGATTTGTCTAATAAGAATGGACTTGAAGTCAGTCTTCAAGGAGTTTTGGTCATTTGTAACAGACATGTTTTTAGGAGGGCTAACGCTGTATTCATCTGCCAGGACCATGTACTCCAGAGGGAGTTTGAGCTATTACTCTGAGGCCACTGTTTCAGGAGCCCTGTTTGGAGGACTTCAGTCTCCATGACTCTTTCATCTTAAATGCTACTGATATGCTTAATAGCAATTCTGGCTGCGTTCCTCACACTAGCCTGGCACATTTCCACTCTTGCATACTTGTACTTGGTATAAATTTCCATTTCCCTGCACTCATTATGTGATTTGTTGCTAATGTTGTCCTTTTGTATTCTGTCATTTTGTGAATCCTTGTATAACAAATTTACTCTACTGGGAAAATAAATATAACTTTAAAACCTTCCTGCTGGCTCATTTACCAAGCATTTCTTAATCCTACTGGTACATACTAGAGCTGCACAATTAAGGCCAAAATATTAACCATTAACCTGTTACTTTGATAAATATTGAGATCACGATTATTCATTGATTTTAGGGACAAAACATTTTATTGCACTTTGACATTTAAATAAACACCACTGGTTTCACTTTCAGCTGTGCTACATTTCTGCTAAAGTACAAATCAGTGCATCTATCTTTCATACCAACTGCCATCAGACTCTATAATTCTTATACAAATAGATGAGACTACAGACAAATGAATTTCCCCTTGGGGATCAATAAAGTATTTCGTATTCATATCCGTATTCGTATCAAGATAAGACTCATCCTTATTCACAGTGCATCTCCTGGAAGCAAAACATAAATAAAATTGTACCTCAACGTTTGTTTTTCATGTAGTTGAACAAGTTAGGTGTCTTGTTTTGCAGTACGGAGACAAGTCTCATGCACTCTTTGCTTAGGATTTGTCCTTGCTTAACATCACTTACTCTAAATCCGAAACACTTCCAAACAACGGTTAATGATCCATTTCAAGGGACTAGCTCATCACCTTCTGCTTCAGACATTTGATTTTCATTTTGCCAGTCTGCTTTTTGTTGTTTAATTCTCTTCCAATGTGGACTGTAGCTACAACAGCCAAGAATCTTGCACAGACCACTGCTACATGGTGGCTGGCTGTTAGTTTAGGAAGCACTTGCTTTGATGTGCATAAGTGTTTTCTATGATTAAACATGTTAAAAGTCAGTATCACAGATAATCATGTTCATTTAATTGTGGGAAGCCAAAATTGTGATTTTGATTAATATTTGATTATTTGTGCAGCCAGAACATATACTGACCTTACTGTTAAGATTGCAGTATTTTGTGGGTCACTCTGGACTTCAAATAAAATAAAATGCATGAAGTGTAATAATAATATAATAATAATTAATATAAAAGTTTTGCAGTTGTCACCTTCTAAAGTATGTGACAGCAGTGGCTTTACCTCTGTGTGTATGTTTTGAAATTAGTCTACTCATAAATTAAGTAGTTTAGACCACTTTTTCTATATGTGAACAGTTTAAACTTCCGTACACTGCCAGTGCAACTTGAATAATAGACAGGGAACAGAGCTGAGACGAATGATGAAGCACCTTTATAAAACCATGCCTGTTTTATCAAAACAAGTTAAAAGTTTAAAAGCACATCTGTCAAATAAATTATGCTCGTATCCACAGCAGAGTTGTGCACATTTATATTGAGCCATGAAATAAAAACCAGAATGCCCCACTGGGACTGCTGAACTTACTCTATAATGTCATCGATGGTTTGGTTGATGATTTGTTTCACCCTCTCTATGTCCTCCTCAGCCATTCCCTGCAGGCCGATGCTGAATGATGCCTCTTTGGTGCTGCCATCATACCTGCATGACATGACAATTCAACATGCTCTCAACAATTACAGAGACAAAAGATTATTTGTTTTATCACAGATATGAACTGAATAAGTAGGTATTCTCACACAAATATGCAATTAATTAATTAGCTTTCCAACCAAACCAGTAAAATCAAGCTAACTGATCCCTGTTCAGTATAATACAGATTTATTGTTCTTATCTTAAGGCTATGTACA